>QJPP01004585.1:0-55347 GCA_003996215.1 Jaltomata sinuosa | reverse complement strand
ATTTTTTATTTTTTCTTCTTTTTTTATTTCTATTTTGTTTCTTTTTTCTTTTTTTTCTTTTTTTCTCAACCTTTATTTTTCTTTAATTTTTTGTTTTATTCTTTCTTTTACGTTTTTTTTCTCAATCTTTTTTTTTCTCCTCTCATCTATTTTTTTCTTCCTTTTATTTTTTGTTTTTTTATTTTTTATTTTTCTCAACCTTTATTATTTGTTGTCTTTTTTTTTCTTCGTTTTTTATTTTTCTTCTCAATTTTTATTTTTTCTCTCAACTTCTATTTTTTTTATTTTTTCTTTGGTTTTTAATTTTTCTTTTCTCTTTTTTTGTAATCAATTTTTTCGATCTTTATTTTTTTTATAAGATGTTCATAACTCTTGCTTTAGAGGCAAGACTTAGCCCAAGGACTTTCAAACAACAAATTACGCCTCATGAGCAAGACTTGACACTAGTACATTGTATCTAGATTTATGAGATGTTTTATAACACTTGTCTCAGAGGCAAGACTTAGCCCAAGGACCTCTCAAAAAATACAAGTTACGTTCCATGGGCAAGAGTTCACACTACTTCATTATGTCTAAATTTATGAGATACTCTATAACTCTTACCTTAGAGGCAAGACTTAGCTCAAGGATTTTCAAACAACAAGTTATGTCCCACGAGCAAGACTTGACACTACCTCATTGTGTCTTGATTTATGAGACATTCTATAACTCTTGCCTTAGAGACAAGATTTAGCCAAAGGACTTTCAAACAACAAGTTACGCTCCATGGGCAAGAGTTGACACTATCATATTGTGCTTGATTTATGGGATGCTCTATAACGCTTGCCTAAGAGACAAGACTTAGGACAAGAGTTGACACTACCACATTGTGTCTTGATTTATGCGATGCTCTATAACTCTTGCCTTAGAGGCAAAACTTAGCTCAAAGACTTTCAAACAACAAGTTATGCCTCATTGGCAAGAGTTGACACTAGCACATTATGTATTGATCATGAGATGCTCTATAACATTTGCCTTAGAGGCAAGACTTAGCCCAAGGGCCTCCCAAAAAATAAGTTATGCCCCATGGGCAAGAGTTAACACTACTTCATTGTGTCTTAATTTATGAGATGCTCTATAACTCTTGCCTTAGAGATAAGACTTAGCTCAAGAATTTTTCAAACAACAAGTTATGCCCCACGAGCAAGGCTTGACACTACCTCATTGTGTCTTGATTTATGAGATGTTCTATAACATTTGTCTTAGAGGCAAGACTTGTTCCAAATGTTCATTAGCAAAAAATAATAGAGGTTAAGAAAAAAGAAAAAAAGAGAAAAGGAAAAAAATAAAGATAAAAAAAAAAGCAAAAAAAAAAATAAAAAGTTAGGAAAAAAAGAAAAAAAAAAGAAAAAAAGGAAAAGTTGAGAAGAAAAAAAGAAAAAAGAGGAAAAAAAATAAAGGTTGAGATAAAAAAAGAACAAAAAAAAGTTAAGAGAAAAAAATAAAAAAAATAAAATAAAGGTTGAGAAAAAAGAAAACGAGAATTAAAAAAAATTGAGAAAAAAGAAAAAAGATAAAAAATTTAAAAGATAAAAGAAAAAGGAAAAATGAAAATTAAAAGTTGAGAGACAAATGAACATGTAGAGTTATGGTGTAGAGGGGCAAAAATGTATATGTTCTATACATAAAAAGGAATGAAGAGTATTTTTTAAAGACTTTTCTTATGAGGGGCATAAATTGAAGACCACTCACTTTTGAGGACACTCCAGTAATTTCCTGCCGCGGGTCTCAACTCGGTAATCGGGTCGGTTAACCCAAATCTTTTTTATTTTTCCTTTTCCTTGTCGGAGAGGGTGAGCCTTTGTCAGAAACAACCGATTGTTTTACAATTTGATTTATTTTGGCAAAATGGCTTGGGAGGTACTTGTACTTGTTTCGATTTATCATTCCGGTCCTTATACTTCAGATTTTAAGTAGAAAACTTCAACTTGATCAAGACGCATATTTCAAACGCTTTTAATCGTTGACCAAACCTATGTGGCAATAATGTAATGCGTTGGACAAAATACGTGAACTGCATGCATATTAGAAGCGTAAATCTAAATAGTTTTGATTTAATGACTAAAATCAGAATAAAATTAATAAAGGGACCAAAGAAATTAAATTTAACGACCCTCAACCATTTTGAGTTTTCTATATGTTTCCCCTGTTTTGCCATTCTCGTAGCTTCTGTGTATCATTGTGACTTGGGAGAATGTTTGACGCGATTCTTGATATGATCAAATAAATATTGGATGGGATTTTCAGTTTTTGAAGTTTGACCAAAGTCAACACTCTAGGTTAACGAAGTCAGATTCGAGTTCTGACAATTCTGCTAGGCCCGGAAGATGATTTTTGACTTGGTTGAGTAGTTGGCACGAATTCTGAAGCGTTCAAAAGTGATTTGATTAGTTGATTTTTTTAGTTTTAAGAAAGTTAAATTTGACCACGATCAACTTTCGATTAAGACGATTCCAACCGATTCCAACCGGCCTATAACAGTAGAACATGTTTTATGGTTAATTTGCATATTTAATTTATTTCCGTGACACTCCAAATGAATTCTGATGATTGATTTCAAGGGTTGGGCTATTTTTGAAATTGGTGGTGCATCAGATCTGGTGCAATCGTATCGGCGAAGTGGCACCTGCGAATGTCTCTCGCACCCACGACCTCACTTCTACGAGCTTTTGTCCGCTTAGCGAAGATGCACCATGCATCAGGGTCCGCTTCTATGGCGGGCTCCCCCATCAGTGAGTCTGCTAGTGCACAAACCATCCCGCTTTGACAAAGTCGACCGGGGTCTGCGACCCTCCCCTTGCGTTTTTTCTCCGCTTCGGCGAGCCCACAACTGTGACACTTCGTCCACTTCTGTGAAGATCGTTGTACTTGAACAATAACATTTGCGGTTGCATTATTCCAAATTCGATTTTAGACCATTTGAAGGGGATTTTGGTAGATTTCTTCGTAGGGTAAGATTTTAACTCCCTAATTACGTTTCCCCTGCTAATTCATCGTTTAATTAGTAATTTAATTGGCATTTGGAATGTAATTAGTGATTTCATGGAACTAAGGGAATACTACGATATGAGTGATTTATCTCACCTTTGTGTTTACAGAGGAAATGCCAATTAAATGAAAAGGATGAAAATCTCATATAGAAGGATATAAAATTAAAATTAAGTTTGTAAAGGATTATAAAATCATTTCTCCACGAGTAATTATACCACTTCGAACATTGTAATTGTAATATATATAAAAAGTGGTACCAACCAGGGAAACAAACACTAAAGACGAGAGGAATGGAGTCCACGAATCTTTTTCGAACTGAAAAGAGTAAATACACTTTTCCATTTCCCTAAAAGTTCTACAATTTCCAACACCCTAGCAGTGTTTCCAACCCCCCTGCTGCTGCTGCCGACCTTTCTAGTACTATCATTTCACTTATACTACTACCTAGCTGTAGTTATGATCACATCTTAGCTTTTTTACATCCAAAAATGGGTTTTCTTTTCCCTAGCTGCAATATATATCAACCCACCAAAACAAGAAAACTGAGAGAGAGCAAAAAAAAAAGCAAAGGGATTAATTGTTCATTTGGTGATATTGTTGTTCATCATGGCGGCAGGTGACCAAAAATCAGCGCCGTTGAGATTATTAGTATCAGCTACATGCAGAGTGAGCTCTATTGGGACTAGACAAAGTCCTTTGCTCCTCAACAACACCTCCTTTCTTGATGCTTCTGTTTCCCCGCTTTCTCCGCCCTCCTGTTCCATAAAAAAATGGGATTAATAACATGAAAAATTAAAAAAAATTCACACCGTTTCAATTTGTGTGACACTCTTTGACTTGACGCCAAATTTAAGAAAGAAAGGAAGATTTTTTAAATTTGTGATCTGAAACACTCTTTGACAATTTGTGTGGCTATAAACTATTTAATTAAAAGTAAAAGAAAAATTTTAAAAATAATTTTTTTTCCATTATGGGAAAAATGACATTCTTTTTTGAGACAGACTGAAAAGGAAAGTATGTTATATAAATTGAGAGGGAATACCATTGATAATATGTTTAAAAAGTTTAAAAAATAAGAAAAAATACATCCAGATATATTTATTTTATTGTTATGATCGTGGTGTCTAGACCAAGTGACAAGTTCATAACTACTTTTACAGGGTATTTGCTAGCTTCCACCAGCATAAGTACAGAGTAACTCTGTCCATCAAAACTTAGATAGAAAAGAAATTAACTTATGTTTTTACGTCTATCAGAATTTAAGCCTAACCTCATGATCTCAATTTATTTCATTCACTAAGTTACATCAGTCACATCATGAGGACATATTACATTATTGGAGTATTATATAAGCTAGATCTATCAATACCAACTAAATGCATACAACAATAATATACTCAATATAATCTCACGAGCGACGTATTCAGATTCTTACCACTACCTTGCCAACTAAATGCATATGAGTAATAAATGAAGGGTATATAAATGGCATAACAGTACAAGGGAGTAGCAACTTCAAAATTTTACCTAAAACACCCTAGTCAAAGGGAGGGCCATAAGGAAAGGGGGTTGTTGTACTAGTAGCATCAGAGAGGACTTTTTAGTGAAAAGGGTAAAAGGAGGGAGAAGTGAATTGGTCAAAAATTGAAAGTACTTACACGTAAGGAGGGAGACAGGCGCTGGCGCTGCAAGTAAGGAGAACACAAGACCTGAACTTGATTGTGCAAAAACCTGATATATCCCATCGCTTCATGTAGCACTGATGCTGTGTCTGTCTGCACTTACTCCCATATCACATCAACTCAATTACCATCCATTTTAATTAATGTCATATTAATATTAGGAGAAATGACTACAGTTGTGAAGGTTGAAGATACTTTCTCATTTCTGAATAAGTGATTCTTTAACTTTTTTATTTTATTTTTAAATAAGTGATGTTTTAAATAATCAAGTGACACTAATAATGTTCTTTCAATTTCACCCTTTTTCAAACAAAGAAAGTTTTGCAAAACTAACAAACTATACATTCTTTTTAAAGTATTTATTAAGGGCAATATAGTAAAAGTACTCTTTGTTTTCTAGGAACGGATAGTATCCAAACTAAAATGATCACTTATTTAGGAAAAAGAGAGTACTTCCTTTGTCACAATTTGTTTGTTTTACTTTCCTTTTTAATTGATTGAAAAAAACAAATTTGCTTTCCTCTTTTGGCAAATTCTTTTCATGTGTCATGTTTAAGACTACATGATTAAAGAGTATTTTGGATACACTAGTTTCCTCCTCCATTTCAATTTGACTGTCTCGTTTGATTTGGCACGAATTTTAAAAACTTTTGAATCTTGTGATCTTAAATTGAATTTGACATGATTAAGTATTTTGGAATGTATCAAAATATCGACATGTGAAAAGTTAGAACTGAAAAGTTGGTCACAAAAAAAAAGGAAAGACATATTCCTTTTTAGAGGGATTGAAAAGGGAAATAAGCTAAACAAATTGAAACCGAGTGATTAATTAGTGTTATAAGAGAGGAATTTAAAATCACCTTGCCAAAGGGAGATACAAGTTGTTGTAGTGCTGTGATTCTTTCACCAAGCTTTTCTTTCTTAACCTGCATTATTGTTGTTCAAAAGTAGAAAGAAATTAAGAACGCTTCTTCAGTTATGATGCAAATTGACTTGTCTGTTTTCATTTTTTTTCCTGACCTTTGCATGGGTTGTCACATTTGAATTTTCCACCAGCTTTGTCCTCTTGCAATTTCTCTGATTTCCAGCTTTTGTTTTTTCAACCGATTCTTTCTCTCCCCCATTTCGCTTTTTCTGCACAAAGGACAAATAATCCTTTAACCCAAAAAAACTAAGACAAATAATCCTTTAACCCAAAAAAACTAACTCACACACGAAATGCAACAAATTAAAAACAAAAACTGCTTGTACAAAAATAAGCAAAATTGCCCGTAATGGCATGGTTGAGTGGTTGGGCTGTGTGGTTTGCGAGCTATTGCTCAGTGAGCAGGTCACTGAAGAGTGCTCACTCGAAGGGCAGAGGCTGTGGCAGAGTTTGTGAGTTTCCCTGGGAGTTCCAAAAGAAAAAAAAAAGCAAAATTAAAATGTTTACATACATTGGACTTGCTGATGTTGCTAGTTGAAGAAGCAGAGGGTGAATCACCACTGCATGTGACTCCAGATTTTTGTGTTTTTGCCCCTGGTGTTTGTACAGAACAAGTTTCAAGTATAGGAGGATTATCAGTACCAAAACAGAGCATTTTAGGGGAAGATGAAGTAGTGAAACTGAAACATCCTCCTAGGCTACCATCATCATCGTCGGCAAATAGTAGTTCTGAATAGGTGCCTCCGTCGAGTCTCTCTCCATCACCCGCCATTGCTCTATCTGCTGGATTGATGATTCATGGGATGGAGAAAAAAGGGGGGTTTGTTTGTGGGAGTAAACGACGGAAGCTTCTTTCAAAGTTTTTTTTTTTTTTTTTACATGGACAGGGACAAACATAGATATATGCACTGTGTTGTCTCTTCTTACTAGGACTGTTTGGCTTCTTATATTAGACCATTGTCCCAGTTAATTTTGCATAGTTAGAGCCGGTTTGGATTGATTTATTTTAAGTTGCTTTTTTTAACTTGGAAATCACAGCTTTTAGTTTTTAGTTTTTTTTTGCTATTTTGACCTAAAATTAAGTGTACAAAAGCACTTTTTTACCTTACTCAAACACTATAAAACAGCTTAAAAGCTATTTTAACTTAAAAGACACTTAAAATAAACTAATTCAAACGAACTCTTACTCAATTACTAATTATTACTTATTTGATTTTTATTTTTTTAAAATTGATTTTATAAAATGAGTGGTCATGTGACAAATTAACTAATAGTGTGAGTGAGTTTTAATAGCTAACACTTTATTCGAAATTTATAAAGACAAAGTAAAAAAACAAATTTGAACCACTTTTTTCAAATTTAAAATCCAACATCATGTTGAATTTAAATTTTTTATAACCAAACACCGATTTTAAAATAAAGAAAAAAATTCATTACCATCTTTATATCAGTTTATTTGTCCTACTTTCCTGTTTAGTCCATTTAAAAGATAATATTTCTTTCTAATATTTTTGAATTCTTTAATTCTAACTTTTCAAATAATATGTTTAAGATCACAAAACAATATTATGATATATTTTACCTATTTTTAAATTTTAAATCATAAAATTAAAAAAAAAATCTAATTTCTTAAATTTTATGTCAAATTAAAATCAAATAAATAAATTGAAATATACAATTATTTAAATATAAAAAGTAAATTAGTAGAAATAAAAAAAGAGGAGTCCCACGTAGTAAAAAGAATGAGTTTTCAAACAAGGAGGTGTCTGTCGTGGTGGGTGTATAAATTTGTAAGTGGAGGCGTTACGGCCGTTGCAATTGCAAAAGTGACTTGGCTTTGGTAGTATCGTCTGAGTCAGACTTCCCCAACTCCAACAATTCACCCGACAAAACCGTGCTAACCCCTCTCGCGTCCACACTCCCAAAGTTCTTGTTTTGGGAACGCAACAGAACAAAACAAAAACTTTGGTGGTTTTATTTGATCATCAACACTCATTATGAATAATGAAAGAAGGTATAGAGATTCAGAATTAGGGTGGAAAATTAGTAGTTAACCCTCCAAGTGTTTGGGTTATAATTAGAAACTTGTGTGATTAGACTAGCTATGTTAGTTATTGTGACATGTAAGCTACTAAGGAGTCGTTTGGTTGGGAACAAATTATCCCGAAATAATTACTCCCAGGATTAGCTATTCCGGGATTAGTTATCCCATCATGTATGTGGGATAAATTATCTCATCGCTATGGTATAAATGGTGGGATAAATAATCCTGAGACTAACTAATACCTCCAACTAAACGCAGAATAAAATAATCCTGCATTTTATCCCGAAACTATTATACCTTATACCTCACACCAAACACCCCCTAAGAGAACAAATGAAGGTATTGTATACAAATTAAATACGAGGAAACTAGTCCCTTTCTTGGAAAAGTAATAACCATCTCTCCACCCCGAGGTGATATCTGTGTTCATCTTATCTTCCTCGTACCCTACTTGTGAGATTACTCAGGCTATGTTAGTTGTTGTGACTTGTAAGATATGAGAACAAATGAAGGTACTGAATACAAATTAAATACAGAGGAAACTAGTCCCTTTCTTGGAAAAGTAATCGGATGGAAAACCTTCAAATAGCATCAACTCTTTACTGTTTGGTACTCAGACCCCAAGAATTGAAAGGACATTATAAAAAATGAGTCAACAATCTAGTTAAGATTTTTTAAATAGATAAATGATTCTATAAGTACTAAAATCGCATAGAATTAGGTTCAGTACGGTGATTTTTGCACGTGGAACAAGATTTCCATACAAGGCGAGGCAAATCTACGCCCATGGTTGACAAGTGCGAGAAAGGCTTCAATATACTAGTGAGAAAACGTAAGAATTACGCAGATTGCTGCCATAAAACATAAGCATAGGGCTCTGTACTAACTACAGCACTTCACGAGGAAACCTAAGCCAGACATTTTAGCTTCTTTGAACGATGCAAAATTGGTCAATCTCTAAGTTCGATTAACCTTCTAAGTACTCTGTGCTGGTCCAAAACCCAAGCACTTGACCTAGTGTTTAGTGCATGTAAATGAGAAAGATTATTAGTACTAGTAATATATATATTTGTTCGATACTCATGCTCTAAAGGCTGCAAATAGATTCGAATACAACTAAAGCCAGCAGCTAATTAAGGATCCAAAAGATATCATTACTCTTTCTCTAACATTAACACAAGCCCTTCGCTCTAAATTACTAGTCATTCCTGTTGAAGCTGTTTGATCTTTGGAACAGATTATTTCATTATGCGATCAAAAAGTCATATGATTAAAAGCAGGGGTAATTAAATATGTTTTAAGTTAAACGTTGCTAGAGTTATAAATTTTCACCCGTTGTCACCACTTACCGCTTCCAAATTGCCTTCAGTGGTCCATGGAAGCAATGGCCTAGTGCGGGAACTAACTAATACATATACAGACACGAACTTCACTTGTACAAATCACCCAAAACCTTTTCATCCGACTGGTGGAAATTACTGCTCAACAGACACTACACATATGCATGCATTGAAAAGAAAGTAGAAACATAAAGATAGACAAATAAAATCACAAAACTTTTCTAATCAGGGAAGTAGGGCAGAAGTGTTTTTCCATTTCCCATGTCATTTACACCTCATCTACATTTCTTTGTTTAAGAACATAACATCTTTAAATGAAATAAATTGCATCAAAGAGACAGAAATAAAGCCACCCATTCTACCTGACACAAGAGAGGAGGGTGGGGTGAAAATTAATCAAAGTCACATGGATCTAAATTCTAAAGGTGTATTTGACAGGAAATAACTGGTGAGTAGAAGACAAATGGAGTAGATCTAAATGTGTATTTGACACGACATAACTGGCGAGTAGAAGACAAATGGCATCACCTATGAAGTAGAAATCAAGGTACCCAGAATTGACAAGAACACGATTTGAGCCTAATAAGCCAATGCATTTTTGCATCACAGGAGAACTTTCGTTGCATACTCTATGCACTATTTTGATCAGCACAATTGATAAGTAACTTATGAAGAACTGGCAAATGAAGTTTGTTCCTTCCTCAGTTTCTACTATCATCCCCAACTAACCTCAATTATGGTAACTGCTGCTGAGTTTTCTGTAGGAACAGGACCATCACAATTTACGCTCTTGTTTGGTTTTCAAAAAAGCATCTATCTATTAAGAAGTGAGAAAAGAAAGAAATGAGGACACTTCTTTCCTGTAAAAGCGCACGGCCTTGAACGGAATGTGCCTAATATAGTAACATTTCAACATTCACTATTTCATGTACCTGAAGATAATTAGGGTGCTGTGTTTGATATGTCATACATAAGAAACTAAAATCTCATAAATTAATTCTACCAGCAGAAAAGCTCTAAAAAAGGAAATCTTAATGTCATATTGATCTGCCACTTTACATCTCTGTAGAGCTAAACACAACCAGATCTAGAAATAATAGATATGTTGAAAATCTGCAGTTTGAAGTTATATTACCAAAGACTTCCAATAAAACTAGACTCACACACTTACGACCTAAATAAAGCAGAATAATGTTGTCATTTCATTATCTAACAGAGAACTTCTCCCGATACTCAAGGAAGCTTCAACTTTGTTGTCAGATACCACAATACTGCCCACAAAGGACCGAAGAGAAACCTGGGAGAGTAAAGAACAAGCCCGCAATTAGTTCTATAGTATACACACTTTATGCATAAAACAGTGATTCTTTAATTGGAACTCAGATGGTGACTTATGGTCCTATAAACATACTCCCCTAGCAAGATTCATGTGCAAACCATGTGTGAGAACCATCTCAAACCACAAAACATTCAGCAGTGCCCTAAAATTACCTATTGAAGCAATAATGAAAGGTGATTAATTATGTCAAGAATTAACTTCACATTTTAATTATTCAACTTCTTACAGTCTTACTAAGCTACCCCTTTTAGAATCAATAACTCTTCAGGACTAAAACCGACTAGAGAACTGAAGTCTCTCCACCACGGTGTCTCTATCACAAACCTCTTGTATTACCCCATATATATCACCATATTAATATAATGATTTAGTTCAACAGCATGAAAGCAATGTGCAGCAAGACTCTAAGTGACACCCCATAAAGCTGGAGATCATACACTCTGGTCATGGTGTATAATTTGTAATGTGAAAGTGAAAATAACTAAGGTGTTTAATTATCATAACGACCCACCTCACTATTTAAGTAAGATGATTGGCTTCACGGAGGTTTGGTAAATCAGTAAATGTGTTGGGTTCAAAACCCACATATGTGCAAAAGAAGAAATGAGTCTTCAGGCGTTTGTCCACGCATTTCCTATCAAAGTACTTGTCCATCACATGTGAAAATTTCACTTGACCTTATTTGTATCATAGATGGATCTTGGACTTAGAGCTTTGTAAAATAAAAAGACAACTGACCACTTCGGTGGATCTTACCCAATTTTCCTCTCTACCTCCCAAGGTAGAGGTAAGGTCAACGTATACATTACCCTCCCCAGACTCCACTTGTGGGACTACACTGGATATGTTGTTTCTGTTGTTGTTGAATTTTATTTTGAACAGTTATTCGCAGAACTTAACTATTCTCAAAAGCTACAACCTTTTTGAACTGTAACAATCTTCCAAGACAAAAAAGTTTACACCTTTATACAAGAAAGTTCGTTCCACCTCCATAAGTTACTTTCTGATATGTGATAGTAATAGACTTTTATTGTATCCTTATAAATGCATACATCTCCCAGAAGTTGCTCCTTTGGAAAAAAATTATTTCCACATGCCCAATTAGCCCTTTCTTTCCGCTTAAGTATCAGAAAACTGTATACCAAGTGTCTATTGCAAAATATCCAAATTTAAAGTACAAGGAAGAAAGAAAAAGAAACAAAGCTCTTTGGGAAATAGTAACAAACAGTTGGTAGACAAGACGAACCATCAGGCAGAGCATATATTCTTCAGGCGATCCGCCGCAGATTGGTCCACCGAATACTACAAATAAGAAGAAATTGCAAGTGGGTGTATCATAGATGCATAATCCAATTCAATAAAATGTTAAATAAACGTTGAAAAGGGTACTAATGAGTTGTACATTAGTGTTTACCTTTTTGAGGACCCAGAGGGAATGGTTGTAAGTGCGTTGAAGGAGTTCTTGAAGAGCATTTGGATCATTGGAGTCGATTTCTCTGTAGTTGACGAAGTTTTCTCGGGCGTATTTTGCGTAGTAAGGCCTTGAGTCCTTCGGAAGTCGCCTTACCAGCCTAAGAACTTCGCGGTAGGCACCTATAGCCTTCTGCATTTCTTCAAGAATCATTTATCGCTAATCCTAAATATGCAAATCTTGACTGATATTACAAAAAATATGTTTATGAAAATCCTCTGTTCTGCAAGCTACCCAATGCGAAGAATCGGGTCCAGATTTAGTGCCGAATTATTGTGGAACCATTGACGTAATGAATGCCTCATTTGTTTTCATTAACGTTAAGACGTCTGAATGTGAATGCACATACGAATAATTAAGATATTGTCTTAATATTTGAATACTAAATAATTAAGACTGTTTATTTTTAACATTTGAATATGCATAGTTTATTTATTTGTAAATATAATAAAAATAGAATTAAAAAAATACTTATATTAAGAAAATAAAATTATTATTTGATTAAAAAATAATTTTTATGGTTGCTAGTGATGATGGAGATGGTTTGTAATGGTGGTGGTGGTGGTAATGGTTGGTGTTAGTGGCTAGTAATATTGGTGGTGATAATTCTGATGGTAGAGGTGGTTGGTATTGTAGTGACTATCATGATGGTGGTGATCGGTAGTGTTGGTGGTGGTTTTGTGGTGAAGTTGGTCAGGGTTAGTAGTTGGTGGTGTTGATGGTGGTGACTGAAGAATGTGTGGTAGTTGGCGGCGGTTCTAGTTGTGATGGTGGAAGTGGTTGGCAGTAGGAATTGGTTGTGCTGGTGGTAGTGACTGATAGTGGTGGAGGTGACACCGATGATGATGGTGGCTGAAGAATGTGCGTTGGTTGACGGTGTGTTGGTGATAGTTGGCGGTGGTGCTAGTTGTGATGATAGAGTTGGTTAGTAGTAGGGATTGACCACAGTGATGGTGGAGGTGACGGTGGTGGTGGTGGCAGTGAATATAATTATAATGATGGAGGTAGTAGGTGTGGTAGTGACTGATAGTAGTGGTGGTTGATGACGGTAATGGTGGTTAACAATGGTGGTGGTAACTGTGATGACAAAGATGGTAAGTGGTGGTGACTGGTGATCGTGGATAGAGCAATAGTGAATATTATCCATACAGGAATACCTCTTAATGATATTAAGACTTTGTTCTAGATCTTAATGATTAAGATTCATTCAGACCAATTAAGTGTTTAAATCTTAACAAAAACAAATGCACTTAATCGCCCAAAGTTTGAACCATTCAGATTCAGACATCCATTAAGTGCAAACAAATGAGGCCTAAATTAGATTAAAAATAAATAAAAATAAAACAATTTTTTTCTTCTTCATTTGAATAACAAGGGCAAATTTGGGATAAAAATGATAAACAAATTTAACAAGATAGATAGAATAAAAATAATATTTTCTTCCTTTTAATTTGTTTGTCCTACCTTTCTTTTCATTCTTTTTTTTGATAATTTTTTAATTTCAACTTTTCATATAACATGTTTAAGATCACAAGATTAAAGAGCATATAGGTACACTTGACATATCTTTCATTTAAGACCACAAAATTTAAATGTCTTGTTTATTTTCTTAAACTCCATATCAAATCAAAATAAGACAAACAAATTGAAACGAAAAAAATATAAATTTTGTCAATTTGGTAAAATTTGTGAATATTTTAACATAATATATAAAATGAAGATTGTATGAAAGTTATGGTCAGCCGACATAACTTGTAACAAGGTAAAATTTGTGAACAATTAACACGATGTATTAAAATTATATCCCGCTGGCATAGCTTGAGAATAAGGCACAATTTATCAATTTGGCTAGATTTGTAATAATTTAATAAGATAGGTAAAATGACTTTTTTATACTAAAAGTATGATCAGCTAGACATAAATTGTGAAACTGTAATTTTTATTTCTTATGAATATGTAGCATGAGATTATTATTGCTCAAATATTTATATGGACAAAATTTAAACAGTGACAAATTATACTATTTGTGCAAAATCTCCTATCAAGGAGTCAAGGCCAGAAGGCAACAGGGGCTTGGGCCTAATGTACTTCCCCACTTTACAAAAGGCTGGCTCAGTCTAATTTGGTAGCTACTTTTAGGATTTGTCTCCCTCTATTTTGTTTTAATTTTTTTCTGTTCTTATTTGAATGGAAGATACATATTATATTTTAAATATAATAATTTAGACTTAATAACTACAATTAGCCATTAACCATACTTAGGATAATAGATATTTCATATATAATTTTTAAAAACTTTAATATTTCCTCTTCTAAATTCCTGGAGCCAAAAAATATGTTAAAGTCTTAGCAACACCAAATCTTACAAATTCCTGTCACATAAATGCCTAATCAAGTATGAACTTCACTGCAAAATGTTAAAAATAAGAAGAAAAAAATACGTAGAATAAAGACGAACGATCATTGCAAAAGTAAAAAAAGTATTAATCAGATTCTTGAATATTTTAAAAAGTATGTGGTTATATAATTAAAAAAAATAAACTTAATAGCTAGAATTGTGGAATACCAAATCTTTTTGGAGCAAATATACACGATATTTATTATTCTGACTATATATGGATAAGGTTTAGCTTTGGTTAATTAAATTTGAACCATTGATTTTAAAATGGGACATGTAGTTCAGTATCTCACGCCCAAGTAATAATTTCGGAAAACTAAAATTAAAAGAGCGACCGTATAAGTTTGAAACAAACACAACTAAATTCGTGTGAGACTTACTCCTCTGTCCATTTTATTTATCTAGTATATTGAAAATAGTTATCCAATTTTGCTTATTCAATTTGAAAATTATATTTTTGTGTCTATTTTAACTTTGTTATTAAATACTATTCTATTTTTCCAACATTTAGATAACTTTTAATTAATAGATGTGATATAGTAAAATTATCTTTTTATTTATTGTTTCTTAAAAGGTGTGTCAAGTCAAATATGAACAAGTAAAGAACGGACGTAGGGAGTAGAAAGAAGGCGAGAGGGAGACACAATATTAACCTTTTTATACAGAATTAAATAAATCTTTCATTCATATATCAAAGTTACTTAGAACTTTATATATTGAAAGTTATTCATTAATTGGTTTGTTTTGTATCGATTTTGTATTGCTCAATTGTATAAGAGAGAACTTATATACAGTTATACTAAGTGTTCATTAATAACACTTGGTATAATTCCATTTCAATGAAATCACACTTTCGTGGACTACAAGTTTACACTAACATATTGCATGAGAAGTCAACTTTAATACCTCTGGAAAAAAGAAGAAGATCGTGCTAAAAATTAAGCCGTGGAAATCTACCGCCAAATAATTGACAAACATGATAGTAGAAATTAAAGCAACACGTACGTCTAATTAACTCCATTAATTACTTCGTCTTTAGGAATTGAGCGTGGAATATCGTATACCATAAAAGCTAGTTGTATATATATATAAATAGGAAAATTTGAGTAGCACAATTAATTGGCTATCTGAACTTAATTTTGCTCTGTTGGTGAGTATTTAATTTCCCATCTTGTATTCGTCTTCCATTTCCTCATTTCTTACCTTCATTTTTTTTAATTTTATACTCTCCCGTTCACTTTTACTTGTTACTTTTAGCATATCAAGAGAAAACATATTTTTTTTCACGTTTTATCTTTAATATTGATTACTTATTTCCCATAATCATTTTCATGACCTAAGACTATACATCAATTAATATGATATTGATGTAAACTACTCATGTTAAATATTGTTTCTCAAGGGACGTGAACAAGTAAAAGTGAACGGAGGGAGTATATATTCATGAACTCCCCAATGATAATAACTTTTAAATCATTATCTTCTCATTCAAAACTTCAATCCGTTAATAATAAAAAATATCCATTAAATTTGTGTTGCCCTCGTCGAAACCCATGTCTCTGTTTTAGTTTGTCATTGAAACATCAAACATGGAAGGTTGCTAACTCTCCACACACTCTTTCTAATAAATCTCCTAGAAATTTGGCATGCATGCATGACTCCGACGTCCCTCCTTTTTTTACACCACATAAGTCTCTGTCAAAAAACAAATTTTTTTTGTACCTTTCCCTCAATAATTCACTTCTCTAAATACAAATCAAATTTAAATAGAAAATTGTTTACCGGATTTTTTTTTTAACATATATAAAGCATTTAATGCAGTAGAACTTAAACCTCACATACACAAGACTTTCCTATAACCACGAATTCTTTTGGACAAAATTACCTCCATGTTGGCCACCCTCTGTTCACTCGTTCACTTTATAAAATCTCTCACATAGCTCCCACACTATACCTTAAACTTCCAAAAGCAAAGAGACAACAATATCAAAACAAATTATGGATGTTTGGTCTTGGATATGTGAGCTTCCTGACTCTGAAATATGGAGTACTGGGAATGACGATTCCCTTCTCATTTACAATCTTGCCACTTCCATAACCAATTCCAATCAGTCAATTCAATTCAAAGCTGAGAAAAAACTTGACCCCAACTCAGAGACTAATTCTTTTTCATTGGTTTTCTCTATATGTTTGGTGGGGTTTCATGATGACACCTCTCAAGAAGAGGTGACTATCTGGGTTTCTGACACGTGTCATCTTTCCTCGGACAAACCATTCTTGCCAATAGTTTTGCAGCTGCTTCAAGAAATCATCTTGCGTTCACCCACGGCGCATGATAGCGCATGCGCATGTCCACGTTCGCAGCTCCAGAAGCTCCAACCCGACCCGGTTTCATGGATCCTCGACTCCCACTCACCAGAATCATTCTCAAACTTCTTCAATCTCATCTTCCTCACGCGACTCTTCTGGATGTTTGCGTTCGACGCGCCGGCGGCTGTGGGGTCTCTTTACTTCCACTCGCTGCTAGCTCCGAACCTTGAAGCCTTCTCGTGCAAGCACGCGCCCGTCCTGCGAACCTTCTTTATTTCAGTAGGGACTGACGTGGAACTATGTTTCATGCGCACGTTTGGGTACATGTTAGCAAAATGGTTGATTTTAAGGGAAGTTGGCGGCGTAGGATTAAAGTCGTTAACGCCGTTAGCATCTCATTACTTAGGGTTCTCCTACGCCACGGAGGCTCACGGGTTATGGATCTTAAAAGGCTACGCGCCTGTGAAGGCAATGAAACCCACGCGCACTTATATTGACAAATTTCAATTTCCTGTAATTGAATCGAAAGAGATTGCACTAAAATATACACTGGCCCATCAACAGCTTGAGGCTGTGATCCAGTTTGAATATACAGTTGGATTCTATGATGGGTTTATCCAAGTTAGGGCCCGTTTGGACAACATACGTCTTAGTGTGGCTAGATTGGGCTTTAACAAAAATGAGGAAGAGGAAGATTCTTATTTGCAAGAGAAGCATTTTCCATCTAGGATTCGAGTTTGGGTTGGGCCAGAAGTAGGTGCTAATTACGTTGGTGGGTTAAGTTTGGGCCGATCCACTAACAACGTCGAGCGCGAATTCGAGGTGCAAAGAGTCCTAAAGGGCAATTTCGGGAACTCAAAACACCCCGAAGTGAAGTCAAGGGCAAAGATGGCAACAAAATCAAAGATGAAAAATTGGAGGTGGGACCAAGAAGCGGAAGGGAATGCAGCCGTATACGAAGCGATCTTATACGACCACGTGTCTGGCTGTGAGATCGCCACGTGGAAGCCGGTTAACGGGGATGATAAGAATAATCAACTTATGAACAATTTCCGAGGAAGATATTTAGGAGGTAATAGGGCATTTAGTAAGAAGGGTGGTTTGGTATTTGCAGGGGAGGAATGTGGTGAAGAAGTAGGATGGAGATTGAGCAAAGAAATGGAAGGAAGTGTGTTGAAATGGAGAGTAGGGGGTCAAGTATGGTTAAGTTATTGGCCAAATAATGTGAAAAGTTCATACTATGAGACAAGGCTTGTGGAGTGGTGTGATGAGGTAGATTTGCCTTTGATTCCTGGGAAAATATTTTAGGAATAATATATAAGTGACTAAGTAGTACCTATTTTATGTAATACTAATATATTGTGTAAGCTTGTGTATATTATGTATGTTTATGGGAAATAAAGCTTATCATATTTGATGAAGTGTGTGCAACTTCTAATTCTTTTTGGTATATGTTTATGGGAATTAATAAAGAGTGTCTAATTAATAGTCATAGTGTGAACGTCAATTCAGTAGTACTAGGCTCTTTATCTATTTCGAGCATATTGAAAGACACTTGCCAAAGGCTGAAGAATTTGTAAACACATACCAACCAAAGCATGTCCACAAAAACTCTATAGTATCCTTGTAAAACTTATTTTGGGTTGATAAGAATAATTGATCTAACAATAAGAATTTCCCTAAAATCTCTTCATAAAAATGAGTTACTATCAAATATGTTAATGTTACCTTTTACTTGCATCGGGTTATACAATGTTGTCTTTTCCTGTTATATTTACATCTTCAAGCATTTTCCAATATGCTAACCTGTTCACAGCACACCCTCCTTTCCAAATCGATGCCAACTTTGGGTAAGTCCTTGTTTCTGAGGTTCCCTATAATTGTCTTTGGAAAGTTCAATTTTGACAACTTTCTTACAACATCAAAACTTCACCGTCCAGGTAGACCAAACAATGCTCATAACATTTGCATATGTAGACCAAACAAATGTTGGATTCATTAGGGGATAATTTGCAACTCCTTTGTTAGTTTTTCTGTAGCAGTAGCAGAAATGCTTGTGCAAAGTTGCTGACTGGCATGGTTTACACGTTCAACAATCAGTTGAATTGTGTGAAGACATGCACACTCTCTTATAATGGTTACAACAAGTTAGCTTGACGTTCAGCTAAATGAGTCTCCTTCCTCTTCACCTGATGAACTTGAACTCAACATATATGTGTTTTATTAGGATAAAAAATAGTAGGTATTAAGGTTCTTGATTATTACCATAGTGGACCTAGAATGACTATGCATATACGAGCTCTCTATTTGTGTGGTCCAACTGTAGTGGCTGTAGTTGCACTGCCACTCTTATTATTACTTTCGGTACTAATAGGTAAAATTACCAGGTAGGTGGTGTAACGTTTTTTTCCTGCTGCTATTGTATGCTTGTGAATGACAGGGACCAAGATTGGTGTTATGTTTTAGATGTTGGTGAACTTCGGGTCAATGGTAACACTTATAAGTTCGACCAGTATTTTCAACACTAAACATAGAGATATAAGACAAATAATTACTATAATTTTAACACATTAAAACTGGACCAAATAAGAATACATGTAAACATTTTTAGCTATTTTAGTCCATTCTTCTTGCCCTTACGCAAATCACTTTTCCATTTGAGTGAAAATTGTTCACACTTAAAAATAGTGAAAACCTATACCCTCCTTATGTTTACATCAATATCATACTAAATTATCATGGTAAAGTCATAATTAAGATGATAATGTGTATCAATTTATTACTATAATTTAGTGACAAAACTATAGTGAAAACATAAGTTTTACCCTTAAAATTGGCTATTTTATTTATTTATAGAATTCATGTTCTATACTCAACAAAAGTAGCAGAAACTTTAGGATCGTTTGGTACGCGAGACGGGATAAGTAAGGATATCTAATGAAATTATTTTATCGCACCTTCTATATGTGATAGTAATCCCATCATTTTAGCTAATACGTCAAATCAAACATAAAATAAAATTAATATTAAATTTTATCCCAAAATTATTATCCTTATATCCCACGTACCAACTAATCAGACTTTAATTTGGGAAAAAAATATTCACCATATGCAGAAATTGGGACTAGTTATGCAATTAATCATAGTATAGCGATAGCCCTACGGCTAAACCCTGTGAATTTGGAGGAAATCAACAGAACTCAGCACAGCAGCTATGGCTTGGCGTGGTTCCGTTAACCGATCACTTATTTCCACCGTTAGGGCTTCCACTTCCCGTTCATCTCCGACGCTTAACCGCGTTCGGACTCCGCCGATCTCTGCCCCTCGTTCCAACACGCGCCGCTTCTCATTCACCAGTCCCAGGTCTTCCTCCGTCTAACTTTTTCAAACTTATTTAGTATTGGAACGAAATGTACATAAATAGAGAGGACTAAATATGTAGAATTTACTTAGCGGACTCCAACTTGTTTGTGATTGAGGCGTATTAATTATTGTTATTGAATGATGAAATAAAACTAGAATTAGATGGGCGAAATATAGCACAATGGATGTGGAAGATCTTACTGACCACTGCAGCTAGTTTGTGATTGAGGCGTGTCAATTATTTATTGAATGATGAAATAAAAGTAGAATTAGATGGGCGAAATATAGCAGAATGGATGTGGAAGATTCATACTGACCACTGCAGCTAGTTTGTGATTGAGGCGTCGCAATTTTTGTTTCTGAATGATGAAATAAAAGTAGAATTAGATGGGCGAAATATAGCAGAATGGATGTGGAAGATTCATACTGATGCACAGCAGCTATTTTGTGAATGAGGCGTGTTAATTATTGTTATTGAATGATGAAATAAAACTAGAATTAGATGGGAAAAATACAGTAGAATGGATGTGGAAGATGCACACTGACCACTGCAGCTAGTTTGTGATTAAGGCGTTGTTTTGTTGTTAAGAATATCATTACTTTTCCTTACAAGAACAAGAATTCCATCAATATTGTGTTTAAGATTTGTTTAATCACCCTTCTCCAAAGAAATGAAAAAAAAATGTTCTATGACAATTTCTTTTTATGTCTGGTTAGGACATTGGGAGCTTTGGGGTGTACTCAGTCATTTTTGCCGCTGCACAATGTGGTGGCTGGAACTCGATTGACTTCTCACTTGACAGTTAACGTGCGGGCTTGCTGCGAGCTGTATCATGGTACCTTCCAACGTTCTTGTCAGGATCGCTAGTAGTTTCTTTGTGAGTCTTGTTCCGTTTTTAGGATAGAAGAAATAAAATGATTTTGTTCGGAAAGAAGTTCTAGACTTTGTTTACATGATTGTGTCTTCTGTATCTGGAATTGCTCTTTTCAGCATACTCTTTGTGCATAGCGAGAATGTTGTTTGCTTTTTCATTGATGAACTTGAGGGTGTTCTAGTTAAATATTGTTTTTGTTTGTTGATATTGGTTGATAAGAAGGAATTGGGGATTTATAGGGAGGAATGGAAAAGATGGGTGATGTCAGCAGCACTTCCAAACCTCCAGTGGGACATTTTGCAGCATTGTAGGTTTCTTATATTCCACCTTTTTTTATGGTTTTTGATTGATATATAATAGCATCTTAAGTTAGCAATTCTGCATTGTTGATGAAAATAAATGTGCATTGAGTGGGAGAAATGATAGGTCTTCAGAATTGGAGTGTCCTTGTGTGAAATAGATAGTCATTTGATCTATGGGAGCTATTCATTTGTCTGTTCGCCTTGCAGTTCTCTTTGTTTTACTCTTCTTTCTTATGCCAAACCTTCTCATACCTGTTTTCTGCATGGTAAATTTAAGCTGTATGATCAAAGCTGTTTCGTCAATTAAGCCTAGCGTAATCATTGGTGTTTAAGGAACTAATGGGTTGTAGCCAGTTTTTGACTTTCTGCTCTTTTCTAGTATTACTATACCGGGTGTAAATTGTTAGTTATTTCCCTAATATTCCTATTCATTTTGTAGTATCGAAATAACAGAAATTACCTCATAGTTCAAGATAGTTTCTTTATATTGTGGACTGTAGATCCGTAGGTAGTTCAGTCAAAGTGTATGTTGCTGTAGTATAGTTCAAGAGTTGATCTGTGAATGTAGAACTTCAGTTCAAATGTTCTCCATGAACCAGTGACATAGCATAGTGGTGTTATCAAGAGTTAACCTAATTGGTAATCAAATGGCATAAACAATCAGGCAGACATTCACGGAAGCAATCCAAAGGGAATTAAGATTCAAAACAACACAGAGATATGTTGGGAGGGACAAGAATTCTTTGCTGGGGTTGGCTAACTCTCTTATAGATTGACAAGTTGGAAGATGATCTTTATCACGTAATGGATTTCCTATCTTTGAGAAGTTCCTTTAGCGCCCACACAGGGGTGGTTGGATTCAAATTCAGTCAGATAAGATGCAACCTAGGAGGATTGGGTGCAACTATTACAGACAAGCAAGTGAAATCAGCTATATGTTAAGCCAATAAAAATGTAACTAAACATTTAGGTGAGGGAGATGCCCGGGTGTGGTTGGCAGGTCGTGAGATGGTTCACAATAGGCAGTGGTGGTTTGAAAGAAGCAGATGGTCAACACTGTTGTATTTTACTAACAATCTCTAATAGAGACCTTGTACGAGCTTCAAAGCATCAATAGTAAGATTATAAATTCAAGATGTTTCTCGCTTATTGCTACCAAGCGCCTATATACAACAGGCGGCACCAATGTACAACAAACGGAGAAAAGTCTCTCATTCTCAACTGACCCTGTTGTGGTGAAAGGTGTGTACATAGACGTGAAGATGGAGGTTTGTTGGCCTACCTGATCCCATCCTGTGGAATTATCTTATTTAGGTTTAAGAGGGAATGATTTCTTATCGATTCCCAACCAGCTTTGAGAATAAATGACTCACTACGATTCTTTTTCCATATCCCCCTGTCCTCCTGATGAGATGTGAATATACCACTATTCCTGATATCATAAACGTCAGCCAAAAGATAAAATATGTTTAATAAGTCAGCATCCTAGCTCTCTTCTTGAAATTAAGTTTGCAGATCCTAGGATCCCCCTAAAACTTGTCATCTTGGAATTGGAGGCGGGTGCACATTGAGTATAATATAAAGACACACTTACAATACTTCAATGAACCTAAATAAAGTAAGTTATAATTTAGAAGCTAAAACGAAAGAACACAGGAAGTCACTAGACTGTATGGTATTTATAGAATAACAACTTGACGAGGGAAAAACAGACATAACAAACCACTATTTGGGGAAAACTAGAAATGGAAAAAATTAGTGGACCTAAATTAAAATTTGAGGGCCTTAGAAAGTCTCTCTTCGTTCTTTTGTTTTTAGACAAGTGGAAAGTCTCTATATTTTGTAGTTTGTACAAAACTTAAACAAGCAGACTTCCATGTAATATCATCATCTATTGAGCCTCCAGTCCACATTTTCCTTATCATTTGTGAACTGCAGACCAATATCAAGCAGCTTTTCATGAGCACCTTTTTCTCTAAATAAAAGAGTATCAACATGTTTACATGTGTTTTCAATGGTGGACCTAAATTGCATGAGTTGCTTTTGGAACCTGAGAGTCTGGCACTATTAGAATTGCTTTAGTAGATACCATAGACTTGCATTGACTAACACAGATACCATATGATTTGCATCTAACAGGTACTTGAACACAATTACTTGAGCAGCACAAAGTTGCATGAAGTTTATGGGAGTCTTGGGGGGTAAATGCATCTCTGACAATCTGTTTCGGATGCAGAAAATAATAGCTGTAATCTTCGTTTTTCATGCTCTAAAGATAAACTAGAAAGAAAATATGTTTTTGACGGACTGTGTCATAGAGAGTAAATTTATTTCAGTTTAGTGCTCATTCGTGCTTTACCTATCTCCTATGTAAGCAATTTGAGATGCTTCTTATTCTGCCTTCCTTCGCAATCTTGTATGATGTCAGAGTGGAATTTTACCAGTATAGTTTGATAAATTGAACTGGGGTTATGCTGTCTATTGTGCACATACTTTAGGAGCAATCGTGTTCCTTACTGTGGCCATCTTTTATTGTTTTTGCACACTGGACTACTTGGGACTGTAGTAGTCTGTAAAATGAAGGCGTCTAATTTTGCTAAACTGCTCTGAGCAGCAAGTAGTAGTAAAAGCGGTAAGTCTAGAAGTTTGGATCCTTTTTAAATTTGGACTTCAGTATGATTTTTTTAGTTTGGTAAAAGTTATTAGTGAAAAATGTTAACTATTTTTACTAGTTTAATCCCAACATTCCTATTCCTGAACTGCTCCTTAAAGTGCGTAAACCTCTATAATGAATATGTACCACTCGTGATGAGATGATTGAGATTCATCACCCTCTATTTTTAACCAAAGGTATTGAATTGAAAAAAAATATCAATCATCATATCTTCAGAAATAAATACTTTCTTTGTTCATTTTTACTTGTTTACAACATACTTTTTGTTTCTGTTATAATGAAGTGTATATTTTATCATAATATCCATATTAATTGGTGTATAATCTTAAATCTTTAGAAATAATTTGGAGAATAAGTAAACTAATATTAAGGGTAAAACATGAAAAAGAATATGTATGTTTTTTTTCTTAATATGTTAAAGTAGATAAGTAAAAGTAAAAAATGATGGTTAGTATAATAAACCAGTAAAGAATACTACTTGCACCATAAATAGACCAACAAAGGACTGCAAATATTTCAGTTTATTTTGTTTTTCCAAAAGATGGAATAAAAGGCTTTCCGACATCCACTTGACATTGCTACTTACCTAATCTTCAAATTCCTGTTGATCTTTTATTCAGCGAATCTGACGTGACCGCTAGAATTCATTCAGTCTCTTCCGCCAAATACATTATTCCAGAAATATTCTCACCGTTTACTTTTATTTGTCCATTTTAAAGTTTGCAGGTTTTATAAAAAATAATAATTAATATGAATATTTTATTATAATATTTAATATTAATTAATATATAGTCTTTGATCTTGAAAAATAAGTAATTAATGATAAAGGTAAAATAGGAAAAACATTATTATTGTCTTTTCTTAATATGTTAAAAGTGACGGATAAAACTCATAAAAGTAAAAATGTTGATCAGTATAGAAATCGATACACCTTCAAACCAATATTTTAATATTTTATTTGAAGTTCAAATACTAAAGTCTAGCATATAGAAATCATTACCCATACTTGCAAATACTTGGATATAATTTATGCGCAACGAGCTAATTATTACTTTGCGCTCAATGGAAAAACTATTTCCTTAGATCTATTAGTAGTGATTTTGTAACCCCTCATGACAAAGAATGGTCGAAAAAGATCCCAAGAGAAAAGTTTGAGTGAACAAAAAAGTAATTTGGCATTTTCCCTAAAGGTGGTCCTCATGATGCCCCTATGAGCTTACCCATGATATGATACCTTCTTTCTCTAAAGTATGCTAGCTAGTAGCTAGTCTCATTCAAGTCATCAAGTATTTCATTGATCTTTACCCTAGTTGACCTTGCACTTGCTCGACTTTAATGAATAATAAAAAATCTCACCAACATGGGTTGTGGTGGGATGATTGAAATCCCTCCACCCTTAACCAGAGTTTCGTGTTAAAACCCTAGATATGAAAAGAAAAAATCATGTTGGGAGCGCTGCCCCCAGATATAGGTATGGCAATACGTGAACTTGGATTAGTCGGGTGGCAATATGAGTACCGGATACTGGATGAGAAACCAAAAGAAAAAGAATAGTTGAAGATCTCCGAGTTACATAAGTACATTCAACCAATCAAGACGAACATCTATCGTTTTCATTATCTCATTCTCTCCGTCCATCCAATAATCAACAACATCGCCTACTCTTTGGATTTCATCCTTTTGCCACTTAAAAAAGCACCATGTTGGCTCCCAATTGGCCAAACCTCCAATGCTAAAAAATTCTCCTCATTTAAAATAGGCCCTCCACTACAAAGAAGTGTCTTAATCATAGAAAAAAAAATCACTTTGAGGATTCCTCTCATCTCTTTTTGAGAAACCATAGTTCAGAGGAAAGGTTCTTTGAGATATAGGAAAGGACATATAGATTGACTAGTCGCATCATCATCGTTATCCTCCTCTTCAATATTATGCCTTATCTCATTGATTCTTCAAATTAGGTCAGCAGAGACCTATTGCTTTCTTTAGTACCTAAGCCAAGGAATAAACCTAACTAGTAGTTGGACCACATAGGAAGCTTGGAAAGTTGGAATGCACCACTTTGGTGTACGTACATATATCAGAATACACTAGGCCAAACAAGTTTTTCATAGTACTAGGTCTAAGGACCACTTATTTTCCTATGACAGACGACTTACCTTTTTTTGCTAATGATGTACGGATAATTTTCTTAACCCCTGTTTCAGGGAAAGAAACATGGACTATCAATAGGTAAAAAAATATGGACTATCAGAATTATCACCTGGTGCACGAGAGCTCGCTCGAACACCATGGTTATTTAAAAAAAAAAAAAAAATGTGGACAGACACAAACATAACATATAAAGAAAGAGGGATATATAACAAGTATAATAGTGCGACCCACCATACTTCCTGAGGCATTTGGGATGTAAAAGTAGTACTGTATTTCATTTTCTGGAAGTGAAATAATGACGAAAGACTAATCAGCAGGAAAATCAGAAACTCTTTTTAAAAATGTCTAGAAACAGACAATCTTAACGTATGTTGAATTGATTATCGCCTTCAACATATGTGACAGTTTAACACTTCATTACATGAACCTCAACCAAATATCCAGAGCTCAATAAAAAGGAAACCATCAATTGACAGTAACCAAATGATCGTTCTAGCTTCAGCTGCAGAAACTTTTTTTTTTTTTTTAAATAACGGCGGTAGCCAGGTCAACTTGTTTTAACGTCGACTATTCCACCGGACACTTATTACCTCTCAACAGATTCAGTTGCAGAAGATTTGATCTGTTTGTCAACAGAAAAAAAAAAATTTATACTCAAAATTATTTTTTATCAACTCACTCTAACACCTTAATTATTGAGAGACAGAGGGAGGGGGGGGGGTAGGTATCTTTATCTCATGGTAAACTGGGCTTTCTGCTGTTCATATACAATGCCCACTATCTGTCAGGAAAGAAACCCCAACATGAAGACACCCACATAGATCCTCATGTTTAGAAGAAAATACTAAACAAAGTTGGAAAAGATGCTATCTCATCTCTTTCCTATTTTAATCACTATTATTGCCCAAATCTTTGGACCCTACCACTCCATCAGACATTGAAACAAGGCACACTCAATTTAGTATGACTCTACCACCACTCACTCCAACATCTACATTCTGCTTCCTAAAGCTTCTCATTCACTCATTCTTTCACACGGGAAACAAGTCACTGCTGGTGGGTTCCATCTTTAAAATACTTCCACACCTACTTAACATGAAACTTTTCGCAAGCTAGAAAATTTTACCCCAACACTGGCAATAATAACACGAAAAATGATAGAGACAATCAGAGCAGGAGATTTATTCTTGGAGCTATCGGGAAAATATCCTACTCTAAAAACCAACTAATTCTTCGAAGTGGGATAAGCTTCAATATCAAGCGGCCAGATCCAAAATCTATGCCTTTTAAACTAATCTCAAAGTCATAAACTTCAGTTGTGTGATCTAAATTCTTATCATACTGAATACTAGCATAATCTAATACATCCTATATTTCAAAGTCTACATTAAAAGTAGCTACAGAGCAGGCAAAAGAAACTGTAGGATTATGATTAGACCAGAAATTGAATCACAGTGATTCTCAACCTCGATTAACTCCAAGAAGAAATTGTTAAAGGAAGAATTATTTGATTAGATAAAAGAGAAAAAAACAAGAAGTGGGGGAATCGCGGGCTTGACAGGGACTGCAGTGAAACATGACGTAAGCATTGTCCCCTGGAACACCAAGCCTCACTAGGTGGGGACAGTGAAAAGAGATATGATAAATTTCAATACCTAATCTCACCTTCACCTCCTGCATGATCTCTTTTTTATTCCTTGCCTCTCTGATCTCAAGCCCTTTAAGAGTCCTTTTGGTCAGTGTATCTCCATAAAGCCTCCTCCTACATCTACAAATTTCAAATTGTCTCTTCAGTAAAATTGTGGGGAGGGAAGAAAAAGGGACTTCTGCATAATTGCAACAGCCAGCAGTATGAGAAGTGCTGAGGATGGAAGCCGGGGAACTTCAATACTTGATCAAGGTGAGTGGTTGAGTTTGAGCTTAGGGAGAAACTCACCTTCAACATCTAAAGAATCTGAGTCACAGACAAGACCTACTCCTGGCAAGGTTTTTTCGTGTAACTTCTGCATGAGGAAGTTCTACAGTTCACAGGCTCTAGGAGGCCACCAGAATGCTCACAAGAGGGAAAGAGGAGCAGTGAGACAGTATCAGTCCCAGAGGATGATGACAATGATGGCTTTGCCTATCAACAATCCCATGTTCAGATCTCTTGGCATGGTTCCCCACTCACTTGTGCATAAAACAGGTAGAGATGTAAGTACAACTGTGGCAAGGTTCAGCGAGGCTAGTGCAGGCTTTCAAATGACATCTCGTCCCAATCCAGTAGATGAAGGATTTGACTTGAAATGGCCAGGAAGTTTTCGACTAAATCCACAACAATCAGAAGACCAGGCCTCAAATACAAATAAGATTGATCTGAATCTCAAGCTGTAATTATTCTACTCATCTATCGCAAATGGAACTATTTTCTATCCTCTCCTGTAACAGCTTCAGCTTGGTTCATCATCAGAAAATGAACTGACTGTATGATCTGCGAAACCTATTTAGAGTAAAAGATCCTAGAGAAGTAGTGCTCCTAAATGTCAAGATTTCCAGCTTAAACCTGTCAGATGAATGATACCTAAGATGTAATATGTGCTTTTCAGTTTCTTTTTATTCCTACTGCACTAAGAACAACTTTTTAACGTCTCACTCTCTCCTAAATAGTGGCAGAAGGTTATTGAATAAACATTTATAATTTGTTGGTATTAAGATCTGGCAATCTAGAGCACTATATTTAAGCTCAAGAAATTAGATAAACTCCGATTAGAATTTCAGAAGAAACAGCAACTTTTCTATTGGTTTATCGACGAATTTAAAGAGATACACTTGCAAAATGAAGAGAGAGAGAAGGGAGTGAGTGCATGAAACAGAGCAATGAGATAATAGTGTGCAGATGGAAGCTATGGAATCCTCATACTGAGAAAGATATTTGATCAGATGTAATTCCATTCCTGGTTAGCAACATCTAAGAGAAGGAAATGGATAGCTAGTCTCTCCCTATTCCTTCCCTACTTTCTAGTTATTTTAGATGGTGGTGGATAGTGTTCAGGACTAAGTTGTCGCACAGTACACTGGGAAAAGAAATGAATGGGCCTTCACCTCTATTGCTTTCTACATGTCAAATGTAAGTTGTACCTCTTTCCACTATCGCATGCCAAACGAACAGAAAATCAAAACGCCTTCTGGTCAGCAACAACACTTGTGCTACACGAAGCAGAAAAACAAAAACCCACCAATAGCACCACTCTAGAATTTTGTTGAACTTCTTCCACACACAAACACTATTCTAAATATAACATTTTATACTTTCCCGTTCCAAAATCACAGAGTGTAGGCCTACTTTATTCAGCACCAAAGTCAGCAAGCCATTCTCTACAAAGTGCTTCATAAGGTTGGTGCGGAAGCATGTCGGTTATCACACTAACTGTTCAGAGCTGTACCCTACTGCCATCAGATTCTACAGAAATAGCTGACCTACTAGTCATCAACTCTTAACTTTCAGATTGTCTAAGACATAAAAGATAGCAACGTAAGATAATATTTCATTGTAACACCAAATGTTCAATCTATTGAAACTTCACTTACATACTTAGGAACCCACATGACCAGTTGGAGTTATAATATCTCAGAGTCAGTAGCAAAGAGAACTTGACTTCTCAATTTGGCAACTTTAAAGTTTTGAGCTTCTCAAAAACTTTGAGGAAGAAGTAGTGCTTCCTCAAGTTATTGAATACCATGCACTTTCTCATAAAAACTTTTCTGAGGAAGAACTGGTGCTCTTCTATATGACATGAGGCAGTTGAAAAGGAGTACTAGCACAGGCCATAAGCCCATCACACCTTCACTCCCCTCCCACCCCCACGTCCTTGAAATTTTGATGTTACTACAGATTGCTTTGAAGCTTTTATCTTTCATATCGATTTGACAAAAGCCACCCAGCACCACTTGATCGCCAGTTTAGATATTAAAAGTCAACAGTTACCTATACTAGGGAATGCAAATTATTGTCCATTATTAATTTTTGTTAACAATGGTACAAGATTCTACAGAGCTTACAAGATTCCTTTCACATTTTACAAAATTGCCACTCACCACCTCTGACTACATTTATTTGTACATGCTGCATATATGCTTGAATGCACTTCATAAACCTTTTTGGTCTGCCCTTCACTATCTAAGATATACCAGTATAACCTGTTGAACCTAGTGTCCCTGCTTGGCCGACTAACGGAAAATGCCCTTTAGATCTCATCATTTTCCTAGATGTACTAGTATAGACCATCAAACGCTAATGGACTTTGCAATCTTCTGGAATACATATATCAGAACCACAACCTATAGTTGAAGGCAATCTCTTTTACATGTTCTAATAAAGACTTGACAAAGAGAGAGTTTGAAGAAAACAATTATGGGGAAAAAGGTTGTCTAACGACTGAAGTTTAACTAGTACCCTGAAGCAACCCCACCACCCTGGCAAGGAACACTTCTATATATTTGTCTGCAGCCTTGATTTTTTGGGTAACAAGCACACAAGATAGTCCTGTTGATGAAGGCGGTGAAATTCAAACTTAGAACCTCTATCTCCTCTGAAATCATATTATAAATTGTATGAATTGTCTTATCTAAAAGCACAATTTTTGTAACTATTTATTTTATTCTGAAATAATGTTCATCATAACTTGACCATTATCATCATAAATAGGTTCTGTGTCGTTCATTTACCAACTAACTCATCAGCAAGTCCACCGATAACATTTATTCCTCAGTCAAAAAGTTACTGAACAATGGATTTGTTTGCCCAACCAGATCTTATACCAAGGGAGGAAAATTCACGAAAAATATAGTATGTGCTTTCATTTTTAACTTTTTGATCAGTACAACTCTTCCAGTGGAATCAAAACACTACCAGCAACCTTCCCAAGAGAACCACTAAAATTCCAACACTTAAGCCCTGATGAGGTGCCGATAGACATTTTTGTTGGCTATGTGAGGAAAAGCTTCTGAAAAGGCCACAGATGCATCATTTTGGGAGTTCGGAAGTTAAATTCTTGCAAGGTGGGAAGGTGCAGAGTGTCAAAAGTTTATCGTCCATAGAGCCTTTTTTATAATAGTGGTGTCCGTCCAGCTTGTGTGCACCTTGACTATTCCACCGGGTATCTGCTATCTCCCACTAGCACAGGTACCGGGCAACTCTGCCTACCAAGACTTAGGTAAATGGGAAAAAAATCACCTAGTGTTTTCATCGCTCATACAGCCTTTTGATTCTTTTAAGAAAGTCTCGAATGTAATAGTCTCTACTGTGTCATTTCACTTCCATTTATCCGAGGCAACAAACATGTTCTTGTGCTCTTTGCATGTCTCGATGCTGTGTGTTTTCCCATCCTTTACACTTACATGGGAAAGAAAATCAAAAGTCGGAAGAAGAAGAAAATCAGAAGTTGGAAAATCAAATAATTCCATAACTTCCTCGAAGATTAATTATCATTAACTAAATTCCACAAATAGGAGGAACATAGAAAGAAGGATCTGATACAACAATGTTGCGCACACCTAGTGCTTACATGGTATTTCCATACTGAGCTTTTGAGCCTTCTGCATTATGATGGGAAGCTTTTCACTAATAATGCTTGGATCACTATACGCAGCACAATCAGAAGGATATCCTTTCTGCAAAAATTAAAGATTATAAGGGGATTCTAAAAAACAAACTAAAAGTAAGTTAAAGTAAATACGATCTAACACCAGAGTAATCCTAACATCCCCAATATATGAAGTGCTAACTAGATACGAACTTTAGAATCTGTTCCTCAATATTTTCAGCCAGCATTTTGTTATGCCTTTCAATGTGAAGAATCTGTTGACTGCTTGAGGCAATTGTAGGATCAGGAAATCAGCAAGGATCTTGTGGAATACAGTTGCCAGCGTGTGTGTGTTGGGTTTTGTGGGGCAGAAGAAATTCCAGATGTTTTGAAGGGAAAGCTGTTTCTATACAGCAGCTAAAATACAAATGACTTAGTTTTTGGCTTTTTGATGCAATATACAGGATCTGAAGGATGGGAAAACTTGTTTACTTGATCCAAAAAAATAATAATTAAGGATGGAAACAGCATGTTAGATTCTATTGACTCACTGCAGGAATAGGAAATTGTATAGGAAAGAACCCTTCTTTTTGATTTTGGATAGGGGGTTCTCAGTGATTTCGTAGCAGCATTATCTTAGTGCGTTGCTGTTTATATTTATAATATCTTTAGTAACCATTTATACAAAAAAATTAGATACAAAGGGCACGTCCAAAGTAATGAATTTTCTGAAAACGGGTATACAAGAAGAAAGATCTGCTTCACTTAATTGGACCAACTAAACTGAACTCTCTCAAAATTCTTACCATTGAAGTCATGTATAGAGAGAGTGTAATGCCATGTAAATAGTGCAGACATTAGTTTCAAGGAATTTTTACATTCAATTGTCAAGGCTATTTTGAGATTTTGGTCAAAGGGAGCCCAACTACTTTTCTTTGACTTTTCCTACCTTATTTCTTTCTTTTTGCCTATGCGCACTTGCACCATAGGGCATCTGTTATCGCGGTTTGGACCGTTTCTAGACGTATGATTGAGTCCTAGTAAATTTGATCTTTAAGATGCCTACTTACAACTTAGTCCCCTGATATTCTAATGCAGCAAGAGGTTTTGATCTCCAAGACTTGTGCTTGTTGTTATTAGTTGTAATTGAAACATGAATTGTAATGGTCTGGTTATGAAGAAGATTATGATTTGAAATGTGGGGTGTATAGACAGATTTCAACCCTTATGAGGGTAAAGAGGACTGGCCACCTTCCCACCCCTTTTCTCCTACTTGCTCTTCTCTTCTATGTTTCCTGCATTTCTTCTCACTGTATTAGGATCTGGTTTCTTCATCTCACTGCAGAAGCAATCTTATTCCAAGTCCTAATCTGTTCTTTATGAAAATCCTCCCTGAAGCCTGTCAACTATTCTGCTTTATGTAACTAATTTCTGCACCACAGTTTCCATGAATCAGTGCTGCATCAACAACCCTTTAGGGATTGTGAAACATGCCAATTAGTCTATAAAAGGAGTAGATGAATGATTTCTCCCTAAAAATACAAAGATAAAGTAACATCGAGATTGCCGGCTCAAACAGTGAATAAAATGGTCTCTAGTATGCGAAACAACCTATAATGTCTACGTTATAGAACATATTAGGGAGGCACCAGAATTGACAGACAAGGCAGATAGCAAAATTAACAACTTTGAAATCGACAACAAATGTTAGCAACTGTGGAAATCTAGGGTCATCATCATAGACAGATCAATAGGTCTATATAGAAGTGGGAGGGGTGGGGAGGTCTCCATGGTACTACTATTCATCTTTTTTATAAGTAGGTCTCCCTGGTACACATGTATGGAGATGATATTGTACTTACAGAAGACAAGGCTTGAAATGTGGCTTCTCTACAGCAGCTTTCTCGAAGAATAACTGATTTCATATTCCCCCCAAATAAACAATGTAAACGAGTGTCTCTTAACCTCATAAGCACTCCATCAACTCTAAGCTGTGTAATGCATTCAATCATCAGTAAATGAGATTAAGAAACAATAACTCGGGCGCAACAAACGGAATTCCCCCGGATCCATGGTATTAATTGTTTATGCAGAAAATTTTCCAACAGAGTCACTCACCCAGAAACGCAGCAGTAAGAACCAACCACTTGGCATGACTCTCTAGAAATACACAGAAGTCATTCATCAGTAAATTGGAAGTCGGACATATTGATATGACTTAATAAGAGCTAGAATAACATTACCACTTTCACAGTCAAAAGTGAAATTCCATTATCAGCAAGTTCATCCTCATATAAGATGATCTGTTGAACGAAAAAATGAAATCAACTTGGGTGCTACAAAGTAACACAAGTAGAAAATGGATAACATTACTCAGTTACATGACCCTGAAATCACCAAATTCTGATTCACCAACCTCATCATAAAAGAGAATAGGTTCTTTTGATGCCAGAGCAACCAAATCAATTTTGTCCATGCAATCCTCCCATTGAAGACTGCAGCTGCTTTCATTCGATAACCCTCTTACACACTAGTTATACAAAAGCAAGAAGAATAGTTCAAAAAACTTTGAGTTTGACAGCATAGGAGCAATAACTAAAGGAAAAGATAGAAGAAGGAATATAAATAAAAATGTCCCCATTCAACTAAATAAATTTCCCAAGTGATCAGCCATTATTGCTAAGGTGTAACTCAAAATGCAATATTCGAGTCATTGACTGGAGGATAGGGACAAAATAACTGATTAAACAGCCTAACCAAGGTAGCAAGCATTAAACCAGCTGGCATAAAACGTCCTCAAAATTACTTCAAATAAATTAAATTTCTAAGTGATCAGCGATTATTGCTAAATTGTACTGGAAACTGAATCATGGAACTTCCCTGAATATGGTTTGGCCCTGGAAACTCATATGGAGAGTCAAAATTCCTTTCAAAGTTTCTTGTTTTGTCTGGCTGGTGGCAAGGAAAGCCTGCCAGACCCAAGAGAAGTTACAAAGAAGAGGTCTTCAGATTTGTTCAAGATGCCCATTATGTTATCAAGATGGGGAAAGCAATGAGCATCTTTTCTTCCATTGCAAGACAACTACAAATTTGTGGCACATGTGCTTCTGTATCCTTGGTATAAACTGGACTATGCCTAGTTCCACTATGGAACTTCTTAACTGCTGGAAGAGTGTGGGTAAGAGAGGAGGTGAAGAAGATTGGTGGCAGATCATTCTAGTTTGTGTATGGTCGATAATATGAAAGGAAAGGAATTCAAGATACTTTGAAGACACCAGCAATCCTATCCAAAAAATTAGGATGAATTGTCTTAGTCTCTTCTTTTTTCGGTGTAAACAGAACATGTGGGGAGAAGTAGGTGAACTAGTAGATTTAATAGGCAAGGTGTAAGTTTTCGTTTTGTTCAGGAGCCCCCTCATACTTTTGTATGTAACGCTCACAACTCAGTTCCATATTGTAGCTGAGTTTTACTGTTAATACAAGTGGTTACTTTTCTCAAAAGATAAAACGTCCTCAAACTTTAATAAGTAATACTCCAATGATATAAGATTCAGACCTCGGCATTCCTGTCGACAGTTTCACTTCCATTGTAAGGTGTCGTGAAGGTATAGTCATATTCAAGCACCACCTGTTGCAAAGGTTTACTGCAAACACACAAATAAAATGAGAGAAAGGGATAGAGAGAGAGTCAGGAAAAGAAAGAGAAAGGCAATAAAGAAAGCCTTCTGTCAGACGCTTTCACTATAGATATCAAAAGCTATTTCTGAAGGGAAAAGTAAGAAATGAAGACCAAGTAAAAGGCATGATCTGCTTTAAAGCATATGAGCTCTAGTTGTCTAAGTCCTGTACCAGAATCATCCAATTGTCATCAACATTCTTTCAGGTCAGCAGCTAAAGTAAAAGATCAACATCATCCATGTCATTTTTTTTGGTAATCTAATTGTGACACCCTAGCTTATGAGAAGAGTCTCATATCGGCAAAACACAGGAGAGATGTTGGGTATATAAGTAAGCAGGCCTTACACCCTAGCGACACGTTTTAAAGTCGTGCAAGCATAGGCACAGAGCGAACAATATCACTAGCGGGCTGGGCCTTTACACCAATGTTGTAAGAAATTGGACATGCTCCTAGATTTTGTTATTAGAAGTTACCGACATTATAGGAGGAAAGAATGAAGCACAACATTCAAAACAGTTGCTGGTTCTTTTTAGTTTCTTTTTTATTTATTTATTTGTTTCTGTTTTTTCCCCTTTTGTTTTGTTTTTCTTTTACAGCTTAAGCCTTTCGAATATGCCAAGAACCACTCATGCAAGTTCCAAAAATGTACTGTAGCCTTCATACGGTTGTTTTCTTTACATATCTTTTAATATCAGTGGCTTTTTTATATTTTATTTTTGGGATATTTGGTCACATAGCTGAAGAGAAGTTTCTTCGTTATTTGACAGTTAAAAAAAGTTTTAACATCTACGAGAAGCTCCATTTGAACTCAACGACGAGGTGGTTTGGTGAGATGGTATTTTTTGCAGAGTCTACTAGTTTAGCCAAAGGCCTGAAAGCTGATCCTACCCAGATTCGATCTATTTGACTGGCCTAAATTTATCGCTGTGTTGGATGTTTGAAGCTTTTGAGTTAGCAGCATTGCCTTGGAGACAGATTTGCAATTCAGTAGTATACTGAACTCAATCACGGAGTTATAGAAGGAATTAACCTTCCAACTGATGAAAGCCTTGACAAGGATAATTTATCAATACAAAAGATCTATCACCATACTGTGGTGTTAGCACCAGCTGACAAAAACTCTACCACCATATGCTGGTCCCAGACAAAACATCCTCTTTCAGGGAGTAAGCACTCCATCATTTGAATCACCAAAAAACTTAACCAACATACAAAATAGAGTTGTTATTATTTGCCTATGTTGCTCAGACTCGGGTGTTAGATATGGATCTAGAGATCGGATTCGGCATGATCTAAAATTTAAGATTCGTGGGTAGGGATCCGGCAAAAAAAATTCAAAATTCTAAGAATATAGCGACAATGACATACCTAGATTATAAGAGATATTCTGTGGAAGTACTTACATGTAGAAGGCACGTGATTCGATCTTTCCTTCAGGCAATTAGAGTGCTAGACTGTGTTCTCTGAGATGAACAATATTTCATCCATTCTCCTACAATTTACAATGTAGCAAACTAGATATGAAAAAAATATTAAAGTATAACAAAGATAATTAAAAGAATTTAACAAAATAAAAATAAGACTTATCTTTTATTCAAGAGTTGCGCAACTCTTGATCTAACTCAACATTAATCAAGATACGGAATATAACTTTGTAAAGTAAATGAGAGTAATATATGCCAACTTAAACAAAGTAAAATCTGAAATCTTATAAAATTAAGATATCAACAGAGAGACATGTTCAAAAAGACATACATATAATCAAGTCATGTTAAAAAAAAAACTTATACACACTACAAAAAGGCATAAATAGAGAGTCAAGTCATATCAAATTAGTTTACTTCTTCAATATCTTCATCTTCCTCCCCAAAGACCACCGCTTCTAACTGAGATTCCTCTACCGATAGCTCAAGTAAACCATTAGAAGTCTCATCAATATCAAAATAGTCTCCACCTAGAATAACATGAAAATATTAGAAAATTTAAAAGGGAAAAAAATTACCATACAATAAATTGGACACAAACCTAAATAGTAATACTTGCTCGGACAACTTGCATATTTTTCTTTCTTGTGAGAGAGTAAAACGCATATTAAAATGTACAAATACCAAATCTTCGGCTCTTGAAGTTGCTAATTTGTTTCTCTTGATATTGTGAATCATGGAATAAGTACTCCAATTTCTTTCACAACAAGAGGAATAAGCCGGTTGCAAAAGCAGTTTGGATGCCAAATTGGAGCCGAAACGTCAGAATTCGCCCACCAAGAAAGAGGTTCCTCATACATCATAATAGCCTAAATAACACAAGGTTCACTAAAATAATTCTACCACTACAAAATGCTCTATATTCCAAAGCTTGTTTCATTTCATTTTAAAAAAAAATCTTTGGAAGCATTTTGCCCTATTCAAAAAAATCTCACTATCTTCGTTCGGTGCTTGCTTCAAATTCCATTTTCACCTTTGAACCATGTTTCATGGTAGTACTTTGGAACCAAAGAATGTGTCAAACAATGCAATGGGGTATTGCTTTTGTTCCGGTAAGGAGATCTTTCCCCTCATGCTCAAAAATAATTTTCTTCACTTTCTCGATCATTGTGTCCCACAGATCATAAATAAGGTGCAACTTTGGACAATCAAGATGACACTTTTAAGCATAGAGACAATTGGTTCCATAAACTTTAAAAAGAATCCCACCATTCATCATCCATTATAGGAGATTTAATTTCACTGGTTTTGGCTTCAATTCCCGTATCTCCTTATAGTGCTTCAATTCATCGTCCATCACTATTTTCTCTAAAAACGACTTAACTCTATGAACACGAGTAGCCATGATAATATGTGAAGCAAACCTTGTTTCGGCAAACTCTCAACAAACACAAGTCCAAATATTTTTGAAAGAGAGAATGGGTAATGTCATGATTAACCATCCCACTTGAATTATTGGAATTCAAAAATATTGGTACCCACTAGATGTCGCCATTATATTTATCAATGGTCGTATCTTAGCATCCGACCATCCATCAAAACAAATTGACAACCTTTTCTTTTTCCATGAATCAAAACAAATCTTTAATTGCTATTAGTAAATTGAGCAATTTGAAGAATTTCGTGACGAATCATGACACTGCCCATTCTCTCTTTCAAAAATATTCGGATTTGTGTTTGTTGAGAGTTTTGCCGAAACAACGCTTGCTTCACATATTATCATGGCTATTCATATTCATAAAGTGAAGTCGTTTTAGAGAAAATGGTGATGGACGATGAATGGAAGCACTACAGAGAGATAAGGGAATTGAAAGCAAAACCCATGAAATTAAATCTCTTATAATGGATGATGAATGGTGGGATAAAGTTGATTTCTTTTTAAAGTGTACATAACCAATTGTCTCCATGCTTAGAAGTATTGATCTTGATTGTCCAAAGTTGCACCTTTATTATAATATGTGGGACACAATGATCGAGAAAGTGAAGAAAATTGTTTTGAGCATGAGTGGAAGGATTTCCTTACCGGTCAATCCGATTTCTTTGATACAGTTCAACGAATTCTAATGGCTAGGTGGAACAAAAGCAATACCCAATTGCCTTGTTTGGCACATTCTTTGGTTCCAGAGTACTACCATGAAACATGGCTCAAAGGGTGAAAATGGAATTCAAAGGCAAGCACTAAACTAAGATAGTGAGATTGTTTTGAATAGAGCAAAATGCTTTCGAAGATATTTTTAAAATTGAAATTAAATGAAAAGAGTTACTTTGGAATATGGAGCATTTTGTAGTGGTAGAATTATTTTAGTGAGCCTCATGTTATTTAGGCTTTTATGATGCAGGATGAACCTCTTTCTTGGTGGGCGAATCCTGACGTTTCTTCTCCACTTTTGCATAATTTGGATCCAAATTGCTTTTGCAACCGGTTTCTTCCTCTTGTTATGAAAGAAATTGGAGCACTTATTCCATGATTCATAATATCAAGAGAAACAAATTAGCAACTTCAAGAGCCAAAGATTTCGTATTTGTATATTATAATATGTGTTTGCTCTCTCGAAAGAAAGAAAGAAAAACATACAAATGATCCGAGCAAGTATTGGGATTTAGGTATGTGTACAATTTCTTAAATAATTTATTGCATGATAAAATTTCCCTTTTGAAACGTTCTAAATATTTTTATTCATTTTCATGTTATTCCAGGTGGAGATTATTTCGATATTGATGAGACTTCTAATGGTTTACTTGAGCTATCGATAAATTAACCTCAATTAGAAGCGATGGTCTTTGGGGAAGAATTTGAAGATATTGAAGAAGAAAACTAATTTGATATGACTTAACTCTTTGTTTATGTCTTTTTGGAGTGATGGTCTTTGGGGAAGAATTTGAAGATATTGAAGAAGAAAACTAATTTGATATGACTTAACTCTTTGTTTATGTCTTTTTGGAGTGTGTATAAGTTTTTTTGAACATGACTTGATTATATGTATAAGTCTTTTTGAACATGTCTCTTTGTTGATATCTTTAACTTATAAGATTTCATATTTTACTTTGTTAAGTTGGCTTATTTTACTCTCATTTACTTTACAAAGTTATATCATGTATCTTGATTACTGAAGAGGCAAAGATGTGGAGTTAGATCAAGAGTGTGCAACTCTTGAATAAAAGATAAGTTTCCTTATTATTTATGCCAAATTCTTTTAATTATCTTTGTTATGATTTGATATGTTTTTAATATCTAGTTTGCTACATTGTAAATTGTAGGAGAATGGATGCAATATTGTTCATCTGATCATCCCAGAGAATGTAGTCTAGCACTCTAATTGCCTGAATGGAAGATTGAATCACATGCCTTCTAGAAACTACATGTAAGTACTTCCACATAATATCTCTCATCATATAGCTATATTTTTGTAACAATATTCTTAGAATTTTGAATTATTTTTGTCGAATCCCCTCACCTGGATCCGTACCTACGAATTTTAATTTTAGATTATGCAGAATCCAACCTCTAGATCGGTACCTGTATCCGACACCCGCACCTGAGTCCGAGCAACATAGGCATGAGTTACTTGTCAAAGATAACAACATCCATGCAAATATCGCAAATGGAATATGGTACTAGCCTAGAATAAAGTATGAATGCAGGAGCATTGATCTCAATAAAAAGCAATGAAAATGCTACTAATTGTTTTAGGATTGTTGTAAGCTTCACCAAGCCAATACCTCCTAGTAAAAGTACATTATGTCTTCTCTACTTCTATATCCTTTTTTCAGTTACACACGCAACTTAAAATAGAGATGAATGGAGGAGTTAACTAAAAGAGTATCTAGGGGTGAGAGAGAACTAAAAGAGGATCCAGAATAAATGATATTTGAAATAAGTATGAATTTGACATATAAAATGTAGTCTTGTAGTCCTCAATAAAAATATCAAAAGCTTTGGTTTCCCTATTGCTAATCCCCCCACTCACCCCCTCTTCCCCCAACCGCCCCACCCTCCACCCCTCGAAAAAGAATCTGAAATTGATACTCACTCCTGGTACACAATGTAAGCTGAATGAGTTCTTTAGGCAATTCATCCCCCCCACACCCCCCGAAAAGAAGTGCATGCTAACAGCTATTTATTACAGGGTTTCTCTAAACCTCCCAAAAGATGTTTCTCTAGTATATCCAGAAATATCAGCAGATTACTTTCTTTCATCAACTGAAATTAACTGGAAAGCTAATAATACCTTCTGAATTTCCATTTTGCAGCTGCTGGAACTTCAACAGGTGGTAATTTCTCGTGTTTCCAACCAACTAGAGCATCGAATGCATTAAAGTGTATCTTTGTGCCAGTATTCACATGTTTAAGCACCAACGAATTGTCCCCAAATACCATCTCTGGCAAGTGAGAGGTCTGAAGTTCTTCTTCCCATCTGTATGCATATCAAGCCATTTAGGGAGGAATTAGACCCTTTCAAGATATCGAAGAGATAAGTGTGCTTGCCTAGAAGAGGTTATGAACTATTATGTGCAAAAACATAGAAGTCCACAAAAGAAATGTTCAATATACAAAATGCATGGCAATTTCTTTTCATGGGCCTAGGGAGAGTTTAAGATTTAGGGATGCTTCTTCACAGGGCATATATCACATGCGGGAAGGGAAAACGGCGAATGTTCTCTGAACCAAATGCATAAGAACCCTCATCAATATGCAGCACTCAACCTAAAATTTGCAGGGATTCACATACACTGAGGTAAGAATCATTAAGAGCTCAGGCCTGAGTGATCAAGCCCACTCAATAATCATTGAAATTCAGCATCATGAGAAGTTCTCCAAGGCAGTACAAAAGATTTACGCAATATGAAAGTGTATATCAATTCTCATCTAGATATCTGTTGTGGATTAGAACAGTTCCGATTAAGTAGAGGAAAAGTCTTATTTCGTGTTTCACATCCTAACCAAGTCCTACATTACTACAGTAGCTTACAAAACTTTCTGCTTCCAAGTAGTCAATCAAACAACTACGCAGCAATCCAAAATAAATGCTTCCATCAGTAGTGACTAGTGAGTTAGTATTCCCTACGTTTCATTTTACTTTGCCCCTATACCAAAAATAGATGTTTCATTTTATTTGCCCCCTATACCAAAAATAGATATTTCATTTTACTTGTCCATTTTAGCAAACAAGAGAGCTATTACTAGTTTGGTTGGGAACAAGTTATCCTGGGATTAGCTATCCCACTGTGTATATGGGATAACTTATCCCATTACTATGGTATAAATGGTGGGATAAATAATCCCGGAACTAACTAATACCGCCAACCAGACGCAAGTGCATTTTATCCTGGGACTATTATACCTTATACCTCACACCAAACAACCCCTTAGTATTAACTAACTACATAAAGTAGTAGTAGTCAAATTTAGATTTTCAAAGCATTATTAGTAAGGTTAGTTAAGTAAAATATATCTAGCGTGCAGTTCAACAGGAGTCAAGCAATATGAAAAGGAAGTAAGTTTTATTTGTCCAACGAAAGATTGTTCCTTGGAAGGCGGCCTGCTTGTTTTGATCCTGAATACAGAGCACAACAGCTGGTACGAACTTTAAAGCTAATAAAGGGTAAAAAAACAATCAATTTTCAATATAGAATTTGTATACTCCTATAAAATAAACAAGTTGCAGTCACGAAAACAAATCAATGGTTAATTGAATTGCACATATAGAAAGGGTAAAAGAGTACTGTTGAAGTTGAAGAGAAGTGAGAATTGAACGCTTCCGAGACTCAATCTCCCAGCCATGAATGCGGAGTCCACTCCGTCCATCCGGCAGAGGCTCAGCTCCGGCGGCCTTTAATTCTCTCTCATCACTCTCCCACTCCATTTTCCGATCGTCCGGCAGAGTACTATTACCCGTTTGGGTTTAGAAAAGTTTTTTACAATTTCTACAAAAAAGACAAATTGTGGATTCAAATATAGTGTTATGGAAATAACAGAAACAACAATAAAAGTTACCCCTTAACTCTTAAGTAATAAACAAACAAGTCAAAATAGTTTTCACAGAGGACACGTAACTTCCGCTATGCGGCGCATCTGAAGTCGGATATACTAAAACTTCCGTTATATGGTGAGTTTGAGTAAGAGCACAAAGGCTGAAATAATTTAGTGATTTAGTAAGTGCCAATATACAGCAAGCATTTTGTGAAATAATTTCAGATAATATGATAAAAAAGTACTATCTTTTTATATATTAAGCGTGATTTCATTGTTAAAAAAATAATTTATAAAAGTAAATATCAGGTAGGTAAGTTATAATTCAAGCCATCATTCTCCAATTTCCTTGGAGTATTTATTTTATACTTTAGAAATCAAAATATAACGATATTGAAATAAGAAATTAAACATAATTAAGAAAAACTATAGATGTGTTCTTTGCTAAATTATGTACAATATACATTCTCCAATTTTTTTGGAGAATTTATTTTATACTTTAGAAATCAAAATATAACGATACTGAAACAAGAAATTAAGCATAATCAGAAAAAGTTATATGTGTTCTTTACTAAATTTGGGTACAATATACTAAGCAAGTAAGATCCAATTTGCCCAATTTTTTTAATTTTGCGTATTTTGAGAAAAGGAATATGTCGAACTTTAATTTGGAAAGATAATCTTATTAAAGAACACTTCTGTTAGTATTATAGTAGATATGCATTCCCTCCATTTCAATGTTGGCATATTTTAACTTGTCACAAAGTTTTTTTTAAAAAAAAAAAGACCTAATAAATCCTGTAGATTTCTCAAATATACCAAAATATTCTTTTAATTTTATAATCTTAAACATATTGTATGAAAGGTTGTTATTAAAGAATGCCAAAAAAGAAAACGGTCATTTTCTTTTACGAACTAAAAAGGAAAATAAGTCGAACAAATTGAAACGAAGTGAGTATTAGATATCTAACTAATCTTTTCAAAAATTGCAAAGTGCTGTAAAGCTCCCTACTAACACAAGGTGCAATTCAGCTCTTAACAAATGATACTGTCGCATTAGACGCTTCTCCACAATGAGGACGGTTGAGCCAGCATTCCAACTGAAATAGGTTCATCTTTACCAACGGTTACAAATCCTACGAAAACCAAATAAATAAAATATTTTAATCTGCAATACGTACAACATACCGACATCATACCATGTCTACTGTACGATTAATAAATGTAAATTGACCGAAATTTAAATATCGCTCCAGTAGTCCCTGCTACATCCATATATGCTTTCATCACTGCTAAGAACAAAATTCTGCTGATCTCCCGGACTCCATAATGCATGTTCAGTTCAGTTGGATTGACGGGAGAGCTCCACATAACTCGGTACAGCAAAGTCCCGTATGAGTATCTTGATAACTGTCCCAGCCCCTTCAACTAGCTAGCTAATGTTTCAACCGATATCAGAAAACTTCCAGGTAGATTATATTCCACTCCAAGTATTCGTACATTCCAGGACTCAGCCTTGTTTCTGCAACCTGCTACTTCTACGGACGTTCTGAGAATTCGGGGTATCAACCTTAGCATTCAGCTTCGTAGGAGTCTTATTATGGGGAGTGTCATCCGATCCTTGATCTGTCATATCATCATTATGAAAATTCTCAGTACCAACCTTTGCCTTCTGCTTCTTAGAAGTCTTATTGCGGGGAGTGTCATCCGATTCTTGATTTGCCATATCAACTTTTGCTGTTGGTTTACTAGATTTTTTTCCACTCGCCCCCTCCTGTATCAACAAATCTCCTTCCCTCTTATCTATTGAGTGACATTTTTCTCCATTAAGGCATTGCTTTGGTGGTTCCAATTTCTCAACCCCATTGCAGGAAGCATCATTCATGATGCTATTAGATTCAATTCCAAGTGGTTCTCCAATTATCTGAGATGAGGATGGAGATTCTTTGGACAGTTTCTGACTCATAATTGTGTTCCAGCGAGAAGAATGGCGATGGCAATGACGAGCATTTTCAAACCATTTACTGACCTGCATTATTTAATTAAAAAAGATCAACTAAGAAGAAGGAAAAAGAGCAGCAGCGAAGCAATAAAGATACAAGTGAACGAAAAAGAGGACAAAGCTGAAATTAACATATGCCAGGGAGAACTTATAAAACCTGGTAAGCCGTTAGCCCTAATTCTTTACCCAACTTCTCCTTTGCGTCACGGTCAGGATACTGATTGTCCTTGAAGGATTCGTATAGTCTCTGAAACCCAGAAAAGAATTAAGCTGAAGTGGGGAAATGCATGAAAACTAACAAAGGATATTCTTTTAGTAAACTAGAAAATTACATGTCAATCCCAAACTAGTTGGGTCTGCCATATGAATCCTATGCAACCACCATTCTGTTCTTTTCAGTCACATGTAATTCAAAAACTAATCATTTGTCTCTTCAAGCAAATTTTTAAAAAAAAAAACATCATATTAGAAAAGTCATAAATCCATACAACATTTTGAAAAAAAAATAGAATCTTTCAGAAGGCATCACCATATTAGGCAAGCACAGCTATAAACAAGTTCTGTTTTCTTTTTTGGGGCAACTAAAGAGTAAATAAGTTCTGCTTACAAGCTAATGAAGTTAGTTATCATATCCATTGTACACAACTTCTTCAGGGAGTATGTTGTTGGAAAGTAAGATGTCACTGGAACTATAAACACTGATCAAATTATGTAAACAGTTGGAACCAGGGTAAAGCCCACAAATACCTTGGTGGCGACTTCTCCATATGTTTTTCTTTTACCACTTGAATGAGATTTGGAGGAGCCCGTGCCTCCAACTTTGAGTTTCTCAGAGTGTCCACTATCAGAAGTATGCCCACTCCCTTTCTGTTTCCCACTTTGGCACTTGGTATCTGCTGGAGTCGAACTAGGGGAAGCCATAGCACCTTTGGCATTTCTGAACCTTCTCACCTTGGGTAAAGGACCATCCTCATAATCTTCATCACTAGAATCAGAAGATCCATTTCCATATGTTTCCTTCATACACCAATGAATCCGAGCAAATTAATCCAATCAGGTGGAAGATAAAAAGATATGGAGTCACGTAGAAGAACACAAGCACATACATGATAGGTGAATATATGACATGCAGAGAGGCACCATTTAAATGACACAAATCATTTTCAATAGAATGGATCATTTTCATTTAAATGACACAAATCATTATGCTATAAATTAGTTTTTTGTATTCTATTGTTGGAGGTCTCCAGCATATCCTTAATGCTGATGAATACAACATTACCCTTTCTCCAAAAAAAATAAAGAAAAATAGTATGTCCCATTGCAGAAAAGCACTTCCCTCAAATCCTCCCACAAAAATAGCAGTTAAGCCTTCACAATTTTAAAATCCAAGATAAATGCAAGCTTGATATTTCAATTTGGTTGTGCCAGAGTAATTGTCCATCAACTCCACCAGCTGAACCACATCATATGGAAGTTACAAGCTGTGTTTTGGGAAAACAATTACATTCTTTCCAAGAGATGACCTTTATATCAAGTAACCAACTAGGGAAGATATCAATCAAATAAGGCTGGCTACTGGAGACAGTGAGAACATACCTCAGCAACCTAAACATTAGTCATGCAGCTCTTTAAGAGAAACAACAGTTCTCCGCTATAATGATAAGTGTTGGACTGCTTGTACAACTTAGCACCTATTATAAGGACTTAGATTGACTCAGATGTTAGAATTCAATTTGCATGTTTTAGATAAGAGCTTATGTTGTTTTTCCATCGAACCGTTTTTGTAGTAAAATTCAGTGACCTAGTTCTTGTATATATGCCATGTACGATCTGATATTTTAGAACTTCAAACCACAGAAAGTGATTACAATACCCAATCACAAATAGATTAACTGTGAGGCCCAACTCAAAAGGGTGTTGTGTTTTGTTCTCACTTATCTTCCTCTATCCTTGTCCATAGAGAATAGGCTCTCATGACAAATTTCATACTAATGAAAATTATGTCAATGTGAATGACAACTCGAGAATAGATAAGTTGCATTTAGAGAAAAAACAAGGAACTAAAAAAACAGGAACTGAATCTTTGTGCTGAAGAAGACCCGGAGTATGATGTTGAATATGATAATCTCATAAACGATGGCAGAAATAAAATAGTCAAGAAAATGGCATGATCAATGCCACTGAAGTTTCCATGTTTTCTTCTAACAAATACGGATATTCTACATGGAGTACGTCAGTAAATTTCATACTCCGAACCTAAACCAGTAGGAGATTGACCAACGCAAGAGCAGGTCAAGAGGGTTGAAAGGTACTACATTAGTTATATACACAAATAATAGGTAATTAGATAGCATATACATGGATAATTATACGAACATAGATAATTATAAAAAGAAAAAATAGAAGAAGCTTACATCGTGCAGCTTTTTGTAGTCCAACCTCTCTATGTGCCTTTTGGCAGAGACAAGAGGGCTATCAGACTGCATAAGATAGGACAACTCATCCTTCAGCAAATTCCTTTTAGCTTTGCCGACTTTTGCATTTTCCTCTTGGGAAACCGAGTTTGGGATACTGTTATCTACTGAACTTGAAACCCCTTGCTCATCACCTCGCAACCTATTAGTATCAACTATCAAACTAAAATCCTCAGAGTCGGACGTAAAATCAGAACTTGAACTTTCTGTTTTAACCGGCTCATCCTTATCTGGATCATCAGGATTAAAGTCACCATCTTCTGAGTCTGAAGAAAGCCCCAAGATCTCATCATCTTTAGGAGGGGCTTCTGCCAAGTCTTCAGATGCTGAGTAAAAATCAGATTCATCAGAGCTGGACTCATCTTCCGAATCATTTTTTTCTACATCTGGATTTTCAGGGTTGTAGTCATCATCCTCCGAGTCATCTGATGGAAGTCCAGAAATATCATCCAGCTTTTCCCCAGAGGCAGCAGCAGCAGCTTCTTTGGGATATACTTTCTACACATGTTAGACGAAGACACTTAGAAACAACGCTTAAGATCATAACGATCAGAAAAATTAATTGCTGATTATTCGGAAAGAATGATCAAGACATGACCTCCCAGCTGTCAGTGACAGAAAGGTTTGTTCCTTGAAGATCGTTAAGCAAGTCAATGCAGTCAACTTTGCAATCACAACCAGGACAAAGCCAGCCTTCATCATCAGGTGGGACTGTGAGCATAGCAAGGAACAACAGACCATGAGAGTAAGCAAGTTATTTGACACTTGCTAAAACAAAAGCTATCAGAACAACTATCAACAGGATAACTGAACATTACTGTCTTCTTTTAACAGAGGTGGCTCCACACACAGCTGATGAAATCCACGCTCACAAGCGCCATCACAGAGGATAATATCATTATCAGCCGGCAGATCCATAGAGCCACACTTCGCGCAGAATATCTGCAGAAGAATAAAGATGCCTGAGTAATCCAGGTATCGCATCATATCACTGTGAACACATCTAAAATTATAGCAGCCTACAAGGATATCCTACATCTTCGCTGTCAATCTCGCCTTCATTGTCAAATAAAGATGCTGGAAGCCTCCCTTGAGCAAGTAAGGTATCAAGGCGCTGAAACAAATCTCTAATTTTCAGTTTGTAACGAAAAATATGAGTCTTGGCTCGTTGTAGCTCCTTCTCCAGCTTTATCTTTTCTAAGCTGCATGAGTGTCGGCAATGTAAAACCCAACAATTAATCTGAAAAGTATGTTTCTCTCAAAATTTTAAAATAAACAGGAAAATACAGCATACAGCAAAAGTGAGCTAAGCAAGAAATAACAACTACCAGACATGAACATGATTTCTATTACATAATTTTTCAACACGCCAGATAATTTTAGGCTAGGTTAAGCAGGCAGCTGCAGTAAAGGGTGCAGCACCGTGTAAAAGAGCAGATAATTATAAAAATAACAATGCACCTAGGCATATTAACATACATATTCTCCCCACCTTATGAATGTGACATTGCGCAGTAAAATAGAATCAGCTTATTGGGGCAATAAAATATAGTGGTTGCTAAACCATTGCCCTTAGACTATGGCAGATGTCAGCAAAGCACAATACAAATAAGTCTACGGGGTTAGTATGCTTACACCTGCTTCCTCCCAGTAAAGAGCAATTAGACATATCAAAGCAACACTAGTAATGCAACACATGAGCAGCTCGAAAGTACCCCTCCCTGACTACTTTTTGTTTTTGACTAGTGGGTACCTCCCAGAGTACTTCAAAAACATGCATCAGCAGAATGATTATGCAAATTTCCAACAAAAAAAAACATTGATATCCCGCAACGAGCTTTAAGAGTGTGAATAAACCTGTACCCTTTCTTTAATGAAATTTATTACTTTATCAAAAAGAAAAATCTACCTCACAACATAATGTTGGAGGGGTGCACCTGCAAGCTCAAGCCATCATATAAGCAAAATTGACCTATGATTATTTTTCTTTTTTGATAAGGTATAATTCTATTGATATTGGAGACGGCCAGTATACAGGCATTAACCTAGAAAATTTTAGAGTAACATCTCTCGGTTCAATGAACTATAGTAGTACTATGCTTTTTTTTCATCAATATCGATCTTGTATACTGTTCACACTTCACAAATAAGAAATATTGCTGTAGGGTAACAAGCTGCTACGAGCAGTCAAGTATTTGGAAGTCAAAAAATTGTGTATAATAAAGCTGCAACAAGGTACGGACGATTGCCTTTTCCAACCTTCATTAAGCATTCATCAATTAAATTCTCATGCATTTTACTACATAACAATTCTGATAAAAGGTAACAAACCTTTGTCCTTTCCAGCCTTCACCAGAGTAAGCTTCAATCAAGGTCTGCTCATATGTTATTCTTTGTAATAAGTACCTCAGATGGCCCCTTATTCTTGTGAATTCATTCACAGCTATATGCTTACTATGTTTTTTCTTTCTCCTTTTTCTTTTCTTTTCCTCAGTAGCATCATGAGTTACTACAGTATTATTTGCCTCAGAAGCTCCAGACTTCTCTTTTGACTTCGAGCGTAGAAGTCTAGTACTGCTGATAGGGGACCCTGAAATAGATTTTCTTTTTCTAGGCTGACCAGGTGTTTTCTCTCGACATTCTGATTGGTTAAGATTTTGAACTGTGTTTTCACATGCTTCTCCTGATTGTTCAACACCAGGATTTTCAGACATATTACCTGCTGATGCTGTGAAATGGCCCCCAACAGCTGTTCTTGCCATCTTTTCAGGCGACACTGCCGTGTTTCCAAGAGTTGACATCTCAGTTTGATCTTCTAGCTGAGGTCTCGTCTCTTCTTGATTGGCATTACCAAAATGTCTTCACGAGACGGTTAAACTACATGTAAATCCTACTATCGCTGCTTCCACTAGTTTCTTCTCTTCATTTTCATCTTAATGGCCTCTGTGCTCAAGTTCTTAGTTACTGCAGTGATGAATATATTCAATTATACAAGATCACTAGAAATCCATTCTCCCAATTCTCTCAAAGACGATGCGATGGGGCCAAATTTCTTAATACACCAAACTGAAAAATCCAATATTGCTTCTCTGACCAAGAAAAAAAAAGAGGCATGAGCACATAAATATCAGATCAAAGTTGCAGTTATAAAAAAACGTATACTGAATTGCACCAAATACTTAAAATGTGAGAGATAAAGAATAGAGAAGTTCATCCAATTATGCGCTTAAAATTATGACGATTAATGTTTGATACAAAATTAGTTAACATTTGATTGCTGGCATTTTCTCTAATGTATACATCACTGTGTCACATATTACTACAAAAGCCCTATTAAATACTAATCTACTTTTGGCTAGACTTCACAAATGCAACTGAGCCAAAGAAGAACAGTGGCTAACTGATCTCCTTTGAGTAATGAGGATAAGAAGCATGAATAGATAACACCAGCTCTCGGCACCTTCATGCTTTCAACTAGTGGGGGGGAAAAAAATATCCAAATACGTTAGTCCTCTTGCTATAATTTCTACATAGTCCCTGGAATTGGTCATTAGTCCATGAATTGTCAAATTAAAAATTAAAAATGTGCAACTTGTAATTTACTTACCAAAAGATTACTACTCAGGAACAACAATATGGTTGGGAATCATTAAGGTACAGCCCTTAGCCTATTCATTTCTTCCTTTTTAACGAATGTAGAAGCTCAATTATGAATATATATATATATATATATTACTATATATATATATATATAGTAATATTTTACTATATATATATATATAGTAATATTTTACTATATATACTTTTTTTTTTGCACAAGCAGTTGCGCTAACAATATTTGGCTAGTTAGATAATTGTAGTTTGAGTCCTCTCGAGGAAGGGCCCCTAAGTTTTGACAAAAAAAGAATATCAAAAGTCTCAAATAGCGAAAAGACCATCCAACTCTCCTGAGTACAAGGAAGCAGACACTGATCTCAGCCTGTCCACTAGGAATTGAACCTACAATTTTGCCCCTTTACTAGGTCGGGCTCTCTAACCATTCAGCGACGGACGCAAAAAGACTCAATGAGTGGTGTTCCATCTTCTTGATAGCACTGGGGCACAACGTTAAATACAGAGGAAAGAAGATAAATAATATTTTCCAGAAAGCTCAATCTTTATTCAGCGACGGACGCAAAAAGACTCAATGAGTGGTGTTCCATCTTCTTGATAGCACTGGGGCACAACGTTAAATACAGAGGAAAGAAGATAAATAATATTTTCCAGAAAGCTCAATCAATAAAGAGCATTTTAGTGGAATGGCTTACTAAGTTACTTCCCAAACGCCACATGAGACCTGAAAAGAGGCTGGAGAACAAGTAAAAGTTGCAAGGTTGACCACATTTTTTTTAAAAAATGTTTGTTTCGTATATAAATTACTTGAATTGAGTATAGAGCCTCACTGAGTCTCAACATCCTTTTGGAAGGTTGGATGAGTACACTGGCCTAGTGGCCTACAAAACTATTAGTTTCTGGAAGAAATATAAAGACAATCACAGGCGAAATATTGAGATATGGTAGTTTTCAAGTTGATATAAATGGTTTGCCCAGAAGGGACAGCTTGAGGCCTTGTGCAAATGAATAAATGTATCATTGGTGACTACAATAGCATACTTGCCTCCACAGTTTGTCCCAAATAAAGTTCACTGTCATAAATAGAACTAAACAGGATATACCATTTAACAAATGGTCGGAAGGTGGCACTATACTCTTCAGAATAGATTTTATTTCTTTATTCATAGAAATTACTACCCATGCATCTTCTTATTTTGAATAATATGAGATATATAAACTTGCTAACATTCATGTTATTCATCGTGTAAAGTCAAAATAGGACATCAAGACAAAATAAGAGTAAGACTCGAAATTTACTACATGTTCATGAAGTGAAAAGAGGATCATGATTTCTACTTAATGAATGTATGCATATCTCCACTAAATAGCATTTAATAGATAAATGGAGTAGGAAGCTAGATCTTGGTTTATTGTTCTACAAATAAACAATAAAAGAAGATCTTGGTTCCTTCTATTTTCTTGTATTTAGTTTGATAATAACAAACTGTGAGAAACACATATGTATCTATTTTAGTAAGATATTTGTATTGTAATATACATCATACATTGCAGCACTAGAGTGTCATAACCTCTAGAGTTTTGAGTGTTACATAAATTATTTATTCACTTATCTCCTTACCAAAGGGGAAAAGTCTCTTCCTTTTTTTCTTAAACTTATTTGCTTATCTATCCAAACGTTTCTCTTTAGAAACTAATCTGAGACAGTCAGAAGCTTGAGTTGCAATTATACACAATATCCAACAGCCAATTCAGGTAGGCATCTGCATAATTATAGCTCTAGTAATACGGAAATAAATACTAAAGGGTGTCCAAGAAAACCCCCAAAGCTTTTACTTAAACATTCAGAACTAAATGGACAAGCCAAAACACCCCAAAATTTCAGCCACTTTGCTATAAAGAAAACAAGAAACACTAACCAACAGTAGAATAATATGGAAAATGTGGCAACTTTCCCTTTTTTTCTTGTTTCTACCGACATTTAGACAAACGAATTGTGTGGGGTTTGTTAGAAAAGGGGTTAGAAGTTCTCAAGATTACCTTTCTTTGCAGATAGAGAGTATGAATCAAGAATCTGGGGAACTAGGTCTTGAAAGTGAGGATTATTTGTTGTTTGTGGGGGTAAAGAAGAGTGAGGTGAATTGAGTGAGTGGAGGGAGAGTATGAAAAGTAGGAAGAGTGGCTGGTAGATATTGGTGTTAAGGGAGGCTTTTTCTCTAAGCCGATAACAATGGAATCGTGCTGTTTTGGGGGGCGGTGTTTTCAACCCAAATTTTCACTTTTGCCGCGCCGCCATTGTTTCCCTCTCTTTTCCCTCACCCCTTCGATCATTCCACATTTGCCTAATTTATGGGCTTTAAACTTGATCCAATTCTTTCTTTCTTATTGGGCCAGAAGAAGCCGCAAGTGGCCCATTTTGGGATCACCGTTTAACGTAACAATTTGGAAAAATTACTTAAAGTAACAAACATCTACGCCTAATTATGATTCATGTCAACAATTTAATTCAATTACATATCGTAGCAGAGTGTTTAAAACTAGTGCTATTTGTTTTTGTATGAATTGTGTTCATATTTATATGCATGTATTTGTATTTGTATGCTGAGATTTTATAGATTTGTATTTATATGTCGAGATTAGTCTAACGAATTTATATTTGTATTTCAAGATTACTCTATTTGTATGTCGAGATTATACAATTACTATAGAAATTATTGGTATGAAGCGTAAGTGTTGCTATAGAGACCTCATTAAGTTCTTATTAGTTGCTATTTACGAAAGTTCCTCTAAAAAATTCATGGGGCACTCTATTTAACTAGTATTTGCTTGGTGTCTTATTTTGCCAATATTAGGTAGGCTTCAAGAAAAGTTACTCAATTTCCAGGAACTCCCCCCTAATACTTTGCCCCCCCCCCCCCTCCCTCCGTTAATATTTTATTCAAGATATCTAGCGGTCGATTGTTTATTCCTAGTAACACAACTATTACCACCGCTCTAGTATTTTGTATATTATAAAGTACCCTCTACGTAATAATAAAACAAGATATATTATCAATGTTATATAATATTTACGCATCGCAACAATATTATAAATGTTATCAATGACCTTAAAATATAAGAGAATTCAATTTATTTTTCTTAAAAAGCAGATACAATGTAAGAGAAATTCTTTTTTTTTCCATTTAAACAAAGGGGTTAAAATAGGAATAAATTTCCTTGCGCAGATTGTCCTTCTATAAGGTGCACTTCGCCAATAAGAAAAGTGCACCGCAATAGAAAGAAGCACTTGATTGGTAAGAAAAGTGGCCGAATGATATTTTGTGTAATTAATAATAATTGGATTATTTTGAATAAAGAATTTTGACTCAATGAATATTTTGTCTAAATATTTTAGGGATAATTTCAAATATGTACAATAAAGTAATTAGTTTATAATAAATATAACCAAGTTTTCTTTACAAAAAAAAAGCCCAAAAATGAACTAGCCACAAAAAAAAATACAAAAAAAGTAGCCACATGTATATGTAATGTATTGATATGGTATGAAAGCTATGTAATATATCAATATTGTATAAATGATGTATAAATGTATATCAATATGGTATAAATAGTGTATAAACATGTATATATATTGTATAATGGGACAACTACACAAATGTCCTTTAAAGGGGGTGGCTTTGCATTTTTGCCCCCCCATAAAAATGGTCTTATAAAAATAGTCTTCCTTGTTTTTCATGTATAGAGCAACTACCTTTTTGCCCCTCTACACCTCAAATATTTTTAAATAACTCTCAATGCTCATTTATCTCCAACTTTTATATATATTTCTTTTTCTCTTTTTTCTTTTCTTTTTTTTTTCTATTTTTTCTTTTTTCTTTTTTTTATTTCTATTTTTTCTTTTTTCTTTTTTTCTTTTTTCTCAATCTTTATTTTCTTTTATTTTTTATTTTATTCTTTCTTCTACGTTTTTTCTTTTTTCTCAATATTTATTTTTTTTCTTTTCTCCTCTCAATTCTATTTTTTTCTCCTTTTATTTTTTATTTTTTTTTTTTTTTTTTTTTTTTTTTTTTTTTTTTTTTTTTTTTTTTTTTTTTTTTTTTTTTTTCTCAATATTTATTTTTTTCTCTCAACTTCTATTTTTTTATTTTTTCTTTGGTTTTTAATTTTTCTTTTCTCTTTTATTTAATCAATTTTTTCGACCTTTATTTTTTTTATGAGATGTTCTATAATTCTTGCTTTAGAGGCAAGACTTAGCCCAAAGACTTCCAAACAACAAATTACGTCCATGAGCAAGACTTGATACTAGTATACTGTGTCTTGATTTATGAGATGTTTTATAACACTTGCCTCAAAGGCAAGACTTAGCCCAAGGACCTCTCAAAAAATACAAGTTACGCTCCATGGGCAAGAGTTCACACTACTTCATTATGTCTAAATTTATGAGATACTCTATAACTCTTGCCTTAGAGGCAAGACCTAGCTCAAGGATTTTCAAACAACAAGTTATGCCCCACGAGCAAGACTTGACACTACCTCATTGTGATTTATGAGATATTCTATAACTCTTGCCTTAGAGACAAGACTTAGCCCAAGGACTTTCAAACAACAAGTTACGCCCCATGGGCAAGAGTTGACACTATCATATTATGCTTGATTT
>QJPP01004584.1:0-119292 GCA_003996215.1 Jaltomata sinuosa | reverse complement strand
CCTGAGAGAGATATTGATTTTGCTTTTGAGCTAGAGTCGGGCACTAGGCCCATTTCTATTTCTCCTTACCGTGTGGCTCCTGCTGAGTTGAGGGAGCTTAAGGAGCAGCTCCAGGATCTGTTAGCTAAGGGGTTTATTAGACCTAGTGTGTCACCGTGGGGTGCTCCTGTTCTCTTTATGAAGAAGAAGGATGGGTCGATCCGCATGTGTATTGATTATCGGCAGCTGAATAGGGTGACAGTGAAGAATAGGTATCCGATGCCGATGATTGATGATTTGTTTGACCATCTTCAGGGTTCAGTCGTGTTTTCGAAGATTGATTTGAGGTCTGGCTACCATCAGTTGAGGATTAGGGCGGAGGACATCCCTAAGACAGCATTCAGGACACTTTATGGCCATTATGAGTTCCTGGTGATGTCTTTTGGGTTGACTAATGCCCCCGCAGCCTTTATGAACTTGATGCACAGGGTTCTTGGCTCGTATTTGGACTCATTCGTGATAGTTTTTATAGACGACATCTTGGTATACTCGCGTAATAGAGATGAGCATGAGCAGCACTTGAGGGTTATACTCCAGACTTTGAGAGATCATCGGCTTTATGCCAAGTTCTCAAAGTGCGAGTTTTGGCTTGAGTCAGTTGCATTCCTAGGGCACGTGGTGTCTAAGGATGGGATTAGGGTTGATCCGGGAAAGATTTCAGCGGTTTGTGAGTGGCCTAGACCTACTACTGTTACTGAGGTCCGCAGCTTTATTGGGTTAGCAGGTTACTACAGACGGTTCGTTGAGGGATTTTCTTCCATAGCAGCACCCTTGACTATGCTGACTAGGAAGGATGTCCCATTTTAGTGGTCGGATCAGTGTGAGGATAGCTTCCAGAGGCTTAAGGCCTTATTGACTTCAGCTCCAGTTTTGACTTTGCCGGTTGAGGGTCAGAGCTTCTCCGTGTACTGTGATGCTTCTGGGGTTGGTCTTGGTTGTGTTTTGATGCAGCAGGGTCGAGTAATAGCATATGCATCGAGGCAGCTGAAGGTTCACGAGCGCAACTACCTCACTCATGACTTAGAATTGGCGGCGGTAGTTTTCGCACTCAAGATCTGGAAGCATTACCGATATGGAGTTCACTGTGAGATCTTCACCAATCACCGTAGTCTTCAGTATATCACGAGTCAGCGGGAGTTGAACTCGAGACAGAAGAGATGGGTCGAGTTACTAAAGGACTATGACTTCACTATTCTGTATCATCCGGGCAAGGCAAACGTGGTAGCGGATGCCTTGAGTCGGAAGGTAGTAAGTATGGGTAGCCTAGCTTCTCTTTCAGTTTCAGAGCAACCGTTGGCCTGGGATATCTAGTCCTTGGCTAACCGTTTGGTTAGGCTTGACTTGTCGGATCCTAGCAGAGTTCTCGCCAGTGTTGAGGTTCGTTCTACTTTGATTGATCAGATTCAGAGCCGTCAGTTTGAGGATCAACAGTTGTGTGACCTTCGTGATTGGGTTGTTCAGGGTGAGACCAGTCGGGCTACTCTAGATTCAGATGGGGTTCTGCGGTTTGATAGTCGCCTTTGTGTTCCGAGGATTAGTGATTTGATTCAGTTGATACTTCACGAGGCACATTGTACTAGATACTCCATTCACCCTGGCACAGCAAAAGATGTATAGAGACTTTGAGGCAACTTTTACTGGGTGGAGTGGTATGAAGCGGATATAGCGGATTTTGTATCTCGGTGCTTGAACTGTCAGCAGGTTAAGTTCGAGCACATGAACCTGGTGCGGTTTGATGCAGCACATTTCTTGCCGGTTCAGACTTCTTATAGCGCAGAGAGGTTAGCTCAGATCTACCTTCGTGAGATTGTTCGGTTGCACGGGGTCCCAGCTTCTATCATTTCAGACCGTGGCACTCAGTTCACATCTCAGTTCTGGAGGGCTATTCAGCGAGATTTGGGTACAGAGGTTCATCTTAGTACCGCTTTCCACCCTCAGACAGATGGCCAGTTCGAGAGGACCATTCAGATTCTGGAGGACATGCTTCGGGCCTGTATTCTTGACTTTGGAGGTTCTTGGGATCAGTTTGTTCCCTTGGCAGAGTTTGCTTATAATAACAGCTTCCATTCGAGTATCGGCATGGCACCTTTTGAGGCCTTGTATGGCAGGCGTTGCAGATCACCGGTAGGTTGGTTTGATGGTTTTAGTGCTGGGCCACAGAGCACAGATTTGCTTCGAGATTCCTTAGACCGAGTCTGAGTGATTCAGGACAGACTTCGGGCAGCTCAGAGCAGGCAGAAGAGCTATGCTGATCGTAGGCTTCGTGCCTTGGAGTTTAGTGTCAGTGACTTGGTGCTTCTCCGTGTATCGCCCATAAAGGGCGTGATGAGATTTGGTAGGCGGGGCAAGCTTAGCCCCAGGTACATTGGGTCGTTTGAGATTCTTCAGAGGGTTGGTAGCGTTGCCTATCAGTTAGCCTTTCCTCCGATGTTTTCAGCTATACATCCTGTATTTCATGTTTCGATGTTGCGTCGGTATATCCCAGATGAGTCTCATGTGTTACAGTGGGATTCAGTTCAGTTGGGTGAGGGTTTAGCCTTTGCTGAGGAGCCGGCAGCTATTTTGGCCAGAGATGTCAGGAGATTGAGGTCTCGAGAGATCCCGGTTGTTAAGGTTCAATGGAGGCACCATCCAGTCGAGGAGGCTACCTGGGAGACTGAGAGAGATATGCGGGTTCAGTATCCGCAGCTGTTTGGGCCTTCAGGTACCCCCTTGACCTTGACTTTCGAGGACGAAAGTCCTTTTTTGTAGTGGATGATGTAATGACCCTTCCGGTTATTTCCACGTATACGTTTTCCTTGAACCGTTAGAGCTTGTTTGTAGCGGCCCCAAGTCACGTAAGGCTTGTCAGGACCGGTATTTTGGTGCCGGGTCCATTTGCTTGGTCGCATTATAAGTTTTGAAGTCAAGCAAGTCGGCAAAAGTTATCGTAAGTTCTTTAATAAATTTTCTGAACTTTGGGTAAAATGTCTAGGGGCTTTTCTCTCAATATATAAAGAGTTAGAAGTCTCCCGAAATACCAAATCGAAGGTCTACGAGTCTAGTTTCGAACGCACAAAACCTCACGTCCAACTGATCGCGGAGTAAAATGTTATGACTGTTTTACCGCGGACTGTCTAGCAGAAAACGGGTTGCGAACCGGGTCGCGAACCGGGTCGGGTCGAACTCGATTTAAGCCTCAACGTCACGATTTAAAATGCCATTTCAGTTCTGAAACATTGAGAAAACATAAGGGAGGGTTCCAAGAGAGTTCTTGAGTATCAAAATCGTGCGATGGTGAATTGCGAACTTAAATTTAAAAATTTTATTAACATCACGTGTGTTTTAAAATATTTTATTTAAAAGTTGAATTTGGTAAAAATTATATTATTATTACTTTTTCAAAATATTTTAAATGTTTATGAAAAATAATTTTATTGCGATATAATTGTATATGTATTTATTTTATAAGGTTTTTGTACATTGTAATATTTTAACGGAGATAGTAAATTTAGTTATGTTAAAATTTATTATTATAATATAGTAGGTTTTATTTGAAATGATTTTCTATTAATTATGGTATATTCAAAAAGTTATATATATTTTACCACGAACTTATGCAATACCCGAATAGATATATATTGGGAAATGAAATAATTGGGTTGACACCACATTAACACGTGGTGTCGATTGCATAAGTCATTTGATAACTAAGTGTTGTGGATGGAATTATTTAATGAGGGAATTAAGAAACCATCCAACTGCTGAAGATTGGTGTTGTACGTATTTCATATTGGATGTTTACCAAACCTTTCATTTTAATTTCTCTTCATTTATTTCACCAAGGAATACATATGTAAGTTGCTAGAAATTTGTTGCATATTCACGTGAGTTGCTGCGAGTATGTTGCATCTGATGTGAAACCAAATTTGAGTAAAGGAAATCAATTATCTACGTCAAGTTATTCAAGCCCAAATCCGATTCCGATTTAGTTTTGGATTTTCTCGGAGTGGTTTGAGCTTGGACATCGTTGTTCTAGCAGCTTGTCATCGGAAGACAGGTAGGTTATGGTTTATTTTCCCTAGACTCCGTATATATGGGATAAAATTATATTAATGGGCATCCTTGGGTTGGTTTATTAGGTTGGTACCACAGACCTCGACCGCTTTATTCATATCCGCCTACTTTTGTTCCTCCGTTGCTTGTAGTATTTGTCGATATAATTTATTTACCCTTATGGTCCTGTGAGGCGTTGTTGACTCTGGAACATAGAAGGTGGGATTTTGGGAATGTCTGTGAGTCCCGGGCATAGAATTATCCTTCTAGGCTGGTTATGCTTGCTGAGTAGCTGTGGGACTGTGCAGGGTCGATAGGTTGATTGTAAGCTGCTGGGCAGCTATTGTGTTTGATCATACCATTTTCATGCATATAAAAAGGTTTTATACATGTTTTACTATGGTTTGGGCTTCGGGCCTACGGACACTATTTTCTAAACCTTGCATGGCCCGGGGGGGCCGTTTTTGATAGAAATAATTTGGAAATGGTTTGATTTAACTTGTGAATATTCTTGGGTAAAAGAAAGTAAAATTATGATTTAAATCACCAGATTTACAATTAACGCTAGACTCGGCAGGGCCGGGATGCTAGTTGAGTTTTCTTGCTACTTGAGATGATTTTTAGCCTCGGTCGGACCGAGCACCTGAGATGACTTTCTACTGTTTAGACCCGGTTATGCCCGGGCACCCTTGGAGGGGTTTTTGAGATATTTTCCTACTACTTTAGTCCTGGACAGGGTCTGGGCATGCATATTCGAGACTGGGTCTCTATCTTGAAACCGGACTTGGTCTCCGGATGACATGTTTTGATACTGAGTTTTAGTATGGGGTCTGGGACCTCCATGGACCTTGCCATCCGGGCCAGGGCTACGGGCTGCGTGTGCCGGAGGAAGGGTATACGGTGGAGTAGAGGTATACGGGCAGTGTCCTTCCATGGAACCTACCTGCTGGGCCGGATCGGCACCGGAGGAGGTACATACAGAGATACCATTTCACTTGAGACCTTCATGCATCATATCATTCATTGTTTGAGGCTCCACCCTTGTTTGTTGTTTGTTGATTGTACGCTCCGGTAGTATGGGATGCCGGAGGGTTTGTTTTCACTTGTTTGCGTTCCTCGGTTGTATGGTGCGGCCGGGGGACTGTAGGTAGACTTTTGCTATTTACTTACAGAATTGTTCCCTGTTACGGTTAAGTATGAAATTGGTTACTGCTAGACTGTTAGTTTCTGGATTTGAGATTGATATGATTGCTTGAGTTTGATTCATGTATCTGAGCATGCCTATCGTTACTCTTTCTCTCTTCTTCTTACACTTGAGGTTACCGGTATACCGTCCATTTCGTAAACTTATTTTGTATACACTGTTATTGCAAGGACCCCAGGTGCGTTATTTCTTACTTTCACCTATGCCTATGGTGTGTATATTCTGCTTACTGGCCTCACATGTGGTTCTGTTGATTTCCCTCTAGGCTAGTTCCTGTGTACCTTTCGTTGATTTCTGTGACTGCTTACTTCTATTCTGTCTGTTACTACACTTTTATCTTATATGTGCCCAGTCGGCCTATGATACCTACTGGGTACCTTATGCTTCGCATTTGGTTCTCACCCCTACCCCCTGCATCTTTGGGTGCAGATCCTAGCGTGGGCCATCACTGTTAGATCGTTGTGATTCGTGCTTGGAGATCTGTTGGGGACTACTTCAGACTGAGGGTGAGCTCTTGGCGATCGATGCTTAGCTTTAGTTTATCTTTTGCTTCATGTACTTTATTACCATTCAGAGACATCTGTATATATTCTTTTGGATCGTTTGCACTCCATGTATGTAGTCTTGGATCTATACTATGATACCAGGTCTTGGGGTTTGGTTTAGTTTCCGCATATGTATATATTTATAGTCCTTTTATCTGTTCTCTTTGTCTTGTTCTCTTATTTGTTAGATAGTAGCCCATTACTAACTGTCCTGGGCTACGGGGGTTGGTTCACCTACCGGGGGTTGTAGGTGCCATCATGACCGAGAAATTGGGTCGTGACAATGACACTGAAAATCCTCCATGATACGGGCATAATCTGTGATAGCCTGAAATGATCGACCACCAGCAATCAATATCTCAGCTGGTTGTCTAAGCTCGGTCGGCAACCCCAAAATAAACCTACGCACTTTATCGGGATCTATAGTCATGATCATAGCCCTAAATGGAGCAAGCTGGTAGAAGCGAATCTCATAATCAAATATATTCATGGAACCCTGCATAAGTTTGGTAAACTGCTCTCTGTGATGATCACGGTCACTCTGGGGTAGAAACTTGGCCATAAAAGCCTCGTAGAACTCTGACCAAGACAACGGGGGAGATGGAGTTAGTCTGCAAGCAACCTGATACCTCCACCATAACTTAGTTGGGCCCTCTAGCTGATAAGTAATGTATCCAACACCGTGAGTCTCCAGTAAACCCAAATGATGTAGCATCTTCTCACAAGTAGTAATAAAGTCTTGTGGATCCTGACCAGGAGTACCCACAAATCTAGCTGGAGCCACTCTTAGAAACATGCCCAACACTTTCTGCTCCATCTCTGTCATAGCTGGGCGAGGAGAAAAGGTTGTGTAATAGATGGAATCAGAATAACCTCAGCACGGGGAATCATAGTATAAGGCTATGCTCTTGAACCTTGTGTACCTAGGGCTTCCCCCTAAGTGGATGTATGTACTACCTCAGCAAGCTGATCCCCGATCATACCCAATAACTGTAGTAGTAAACCCTGAATACCTGAAGACTGAGCTGAGACTGATGCTAGTGTTGAAGCTGGTACTGAAGTTGGTGGCACCTGGGCTATCACCCGGTCCATATGCTGCTACTTAGGAACAATCTCAGACTCAACCTCGACCCTAAAATCTCTAACTAGTGCCGCTGCTCGGGCACATCCTCGACCCCTACCTATGCAACCTTTTCGGCCCCTATTTGGAGTCGGAGGTGCTGGAGTCGAAGGATTTCCCCCGCCTGATGTCGATGCTCTCGTATGAACCATCTACGGGAGAATGAACTAGAATAAGTGAGATTTCAGGAAACCATCAAGGATAAGATGCACGATACAGAAGCAATAAGAGAGTCATATTTCCTAAGATGCCACTATAGCCTCTTGAAGATTGAGTATTGATGTCTTTGCCCCGATCCGCAAGACTCTACTAGACATTGGCTCCTATACCGATGACATCGGTGAACCTGGGCTCTAATACCAAGCTATCACGACCCAATTTCTTAGTCATAATGGCACTTACAATCCCCCAGTAGGCGAACCAATCCTCGTAACCTAAAACAGTTAGTAATATATATGTATTCCTATTATCCCTTTTCTTTACTTATTTCCCTTTCTTCTACATATTTATATTGTTCTCCTGCTTATTTGTTAGATAGTAGCCCATTACTAACCATTCTAGGCTACAGGGATTAGTTCACCTACTGAGGGGTTGTAGGTGTTGTCATGACTGAGAAATCGGGTCATAATAGGTCTAGGGAAATATGGGAATTATAGAGTGTTGGTATATATTTTTTATTGTCCTTTGTGTTAGAGGACGAGCTTACAAAGTCATAGAAATTTCCAGTGCATAAAATGAATTAGTAGAACTCCAGTTATAGAAATTACCATGAAAGGGTCGGTTTGTGATATTAAATTTTGAGAGGTGTGTTATAAAATGGTTAGAGTTGGGACCAAGTCCCGAGCTACTAGTTTGGGGTCGCTGCAGTGAAAGAAGTGTCACTGCAGAAGCATCACTACAATAGCAGAAGTGTCACCCCAGCGACAACCTCTTTTGTCCTAGATGTCACTACAGCGGCAGATCCTCCACTGTAGTGGTGCCTCTGTTGTGATAGAAGTGTTGCTGAATTGGCAAAAATACAGTATACCAGTTTTTAAAAATCAGAAAACTCATTTTTCATTTCCACTTTTCTAAAAAAACATTCAAGGACTTAGCAGGGGCGATTCTTCACAACTTTTGGGGTTTTCCATCTTTGAAGTAAGGTTCCTTTACACTTCAAACTTGAATTACTCCTTTATATTCTTAGGATTGTAAGAATCATGGCCACAGTAGAATATGAAAGTTAGCCCTAAGTTATGAACTGGTGGGTATTGGAGAGGAATGATGTTCTTATCAAGTATTACTGATTCTAGGAGGTTAGAAAGCACTTCCTATGGTATAATTAATGATTGTAAGATTAATTATGAAGAATTCAAAGAGTTTAAGGTGGTAGAAAACCCAAAAGTGATGAACTAGGTTAAGTTCTTGAGCAATTTGATAAATGTGAGTTCCTAATGCTTGGAAAGGGTGAATTATTGTGTTAAAGTCTGTGTATCTGTTGTTTATAGATCAATAACGGGCAGAAATCATAAGAAAGAGCAAGACTGTGGTGTAATATTATTTTCGGGCAAGCAATCAATGTAGGTTATGGTTTATTTGTAGTAAAGACTTGCTTAACTCTGTGCTTATATGTAAGTTGGGTGATTGTGATTTAATTTTGGGCATTACTTGTGATTATTGATTGTATCATGCATTGAACATATAGTTTTGAGATGGTATTGAGGTGATATATGAATTGGGTGTCACGTTGTCACTATTATATAGATCAGGTGTCACACGGATACTGTTATATGGAATAAGTTTCATGCTGACACTGGTACATGGACAAAACTCATCCCCTATAGATCATAAATGAGAGTCCCTGCCAACTTTAGCATGTGTGCACATCTTGCATGCATGCAATCATCATTTCATTTTACTTATATTTGTGTTGACTATTCTTGAAGAAATCTGCCTAGGTGTAGTTGATTACATGTATACATGTATCCTATTGATATAAAGTGTTATGATTGTACTTGTTTGTCAACTAATTGTGAGTTGTGTTTTGATTGCTATTACTTGAATTTCACTTGCTTATTTTTATGGTGTTGAGTTGAGTCGGACGATGATACCTACCATTACTTAGTTGTGGCACTGATACTACCTGTACTTTTCTTTTGTTAAGTGTATAGCGTGTTACAGTATTTGAGACAAAACCTTAGCTCTAATTTGTAATTCAGGCATCGATTCAAGGGTGAGCACCATGTCTGGGCAATCACTGGATCATCTTTATGTTGGTTATGTCTTTTGTTTCAGGATTAAGACATTCCTTTTATTCTGTTTCTGGATATTGATTACACTTAGTTTTTTAAATCATTTAGAGTTCTTGTACGGTGACTTTGAGTCCCAGGGGTTGTAATAACTTGAGACACTTTCGTACTCTCTTATTTGGATATTAAATAAGTTAGTACGATTTAATTTGATTAAGATTGTGTTTGGTAAGCTAAATAGTAGTGAATTGATAAAGATGGTTTAGGTGAATTCTAGATAGTAGGTAAGGGTTGGGTTAGATGGTTCTCCTACTGTAGATCTAGGGTGGGTGCCTATCATGACCAATTGGGTCGTGACAAAGATGTTATTAGATCACTAGGTTCATCTATCTCGTCATACAGTAATAGGTCTATTAGAGTCTTGCAGAACGGTACAGAGATATTTGTACTTTTCTTTGAGAGGCTACAGATCTTTAGGAAGCAATTATCACTTCTTTCTTCTTTTCGTGCTAGTATTTGATTCCAATTGATATCTGGTGATCCAAATTGGTATCTAACCTCCTTCATTCTTGTTTCACAGATGGTGAACACTCGTTCAACCAGAGTGGTAGCAGCCGCAGTAGCAGCACCAGCACCAGCACTAGTTTCGAGTGCTGAGGTCGCGGTTTAGGGCAGACCTTGAGTTAGGGGCAGAGCGAGAAGGGGAGGACAAGGGGCAATACTTGTCAGGGGTGAAGCCCGGGCAGCCGGAGGACCGACTAGGCAGAGATCACCATCCCTTCCCCCACAGCAGGATGCTCCAGATTTGGGTCAGAATGAGGAGGTGATGGTTGAGGAAGAAGAAGTGGTGGTTCCAGAGAATGTGGTACCCATGCTGAATAGTGAAACTCAGGTGCCTATGTTGGCAGAGTTGATTCAACAGATGCTGGGGTTTTTGGGTAGTTTGTATGGCACTGGTACTACTCTAGCAGTTCATGTATTTTTGTCTCTAGCCTTGCAGCATCCCATTGTTGTAGAACCTCGAATGGACAAAGGCTCTAAGACAAGAATGTTTCCTCGATAGGTGTTGGGACTAGTAATGACTGATGATAAGCATGGACTATTCTATAAGTTCATAAAGATGAAACCTCTAGTGTTTCAGGGTACTGAGTTAGAGGATGCTTTTGAGTTCTTGATTGACTATCACGACATCTGCACAAGATGGGCATTGTGAGAGGTATGGTATGGCGTTTGTAACATTTCAGTTACTGTGGAGGTCTTTTATTGAGTATAGGGTTGGTTTACCTCTGCTCACTTGGTCTTAGTTTCAAAATGTGTTCCTTAAGAAGTATACCCCTCATACCTACAGAGATATGAAAAAGAATGAGTTCTTGAAACTGGAGAAGGGTTATATGTTTGTGGAGGCCTATGAGTCCAAGTTTCATGTCGTGTCTTGCTATGCACTTCAGTTGATTACTTCAGAGGAGAAGAGGATCAGGTATTTTGTGAAAGATTTGAATTCAGGCCTTCAAGTGGCTACTTTGCAAGTGGCTATGTCTAGAAAAACTTTTTTAGAAAGTGGTCGAGTTTGTGAAGAAGGTGGAAGGGATTAAGAAATAAGGAGAGGTGAAGGCAGAGGAAAAGAAGGCCCAAAAATTAGGTCATTTTAGTGGTGCTTATTTGAAGGCCCATGGTACACAAGCTTACTCTTCTCGACTATTCCATTTATCTATGCCTGTGTCTATAGAGGGCTCATAGGGTCTGTTATCAGCCCTCTCAGACAAATAGTTATACGCCTTTAGCATCTTCAGTTCAGTGGCCTGCTTTATACATCAGATGCCATGAGTATGGGGGATTGGGTTATATTTGGAGGTTTTGTCCCAACTACTTATCTGCAAGACAGTTGACTCAACAACCAGCTTTTAGTGCCTTAGTTTTGATAGGTCATGGTGGTGGAGGACATGGTAGGGGTCATCCATATAGTGGTGTGGTGGTCACCATACAAGGAGGGGGTGGCAATCAAGTCAACCATGGTATAGGACAGGTTGGTCGAGATAGCGCACAGGCTGGTAGAGGTGGTGGTCAGAGTGGTGATAAAGCTCATGTTTATGCTATTCCGGCCTGTCTTGAAGCTGAAGCTTCTGATGTTGTGATCATAGTTACTATTCTTGTCTGTGATCGTATGGCTTCTATATTATTTGATCTTGGATCTACTTTCTCTTATGTGTCTGTGAAATTTGCCTTAGGTTGGGACTTAAGATGTGAATTCCTTGATGCTCTTATGTATGTGTCTACACCAGTTGGGGTTTCTGTATATGTTTATTAGGTTTATCGGACGTGTTCAGTGATGTTTATGGGGTATAGAACTTTGGCAGACTTAGTAATCTTAGATATGGAGGAGTTTGATATTATTTTAGGGATGAGTTGGTTGTCTCCTCATCGTGTTATTCTTGATTTCTATGCTAAGACTATCACTATAATTATGCTCGGGATGGATAAGTTAGAGTGGGAAGGTATTCTTAAGCCTACTCCTTTGAGAATTGTGTCAGTTATTTATGCCCAAAAGTTAGTTAAGTGGGGGTGTAAGTCGTTCCTAGCTCACCTTTGGGATGATAGTTCGGCAGTCCCTCCTATTGTTTCAGTTTTAGTAGAGTGTGAATTCTTAGAGGTTTTCCTAATGATCTTCATGGTATGCGATCCGACCATGATTTTGGCTTCTATATAGACTTAGAGTCGAGAATCGGCCCTATATCTATCCCTTCTTATAGAATGGCACCGACAGAGTTAAGAGAATTGAAATCCTAATTGCAAGAGTTATTGGGAAAGGTGCTTTATTTGTCTGAGCATTTTTCCTTGGGGTGCTCCTATACTTTCGCAAAAAATAAGGATGGTAGTATGCGGATGTGCATAGACTATCGGCAGTTGAATAGGGTAACTATTCATAACAGGTATCCCTTGCCTAGAATAGATAACCTATTTTACTAGTTGCAGGAAGACGCAGTGTTCTCAAATATTGATTTGAGGTCAGGTTACCATCAGCTTAAGATTTGGGTTGAGGACATCCCAAAGACTACCTTCCAAACTTGTTATGGACATTACGAGTTCTTGGTTATGTCCTTTGGTTTGACAAACTCTCCAGACACTTTTATGAGCTTGATGAATAGAATATTCAAGCCATTTTTGGATTTGTTTGTTATTATTTTTATTGATGATATCCTGGTTTACTCAAAGAGTAAGGAGGAGGAAGAAGTTCACTTGCGTACAGTGTTGGGTTGATTAAGGAGAAGCAACTTTATGCTAAGTATTCAAAGTGTGAATTTTGGTTGTCTTCAGTGTCCTTTCTGGGATATATGTTATCTGAGGAAGGGGTTATGGTAGACTCACAGAAGGTGGAAGCTGCTAAAAACTAGGCCAGACCAACCAATGTCACAGAGGTTCGTAGTTTTGTGGGGTTGGCCAGTTACTATCATTGGTTTGTTAAGGGGTTCGTCTTCATTGCTTTGCATATGAATCCCCTGACACAGAAGAAGGTACTTTTGTGTGGGATGATAAGTGTGAGAAGAGCTTTCAAAAGCTTAAGACCTTGCTAACTTCAGCTCCTATTCTTGCCTTGCCTATTGAAGGTAATGATTTTCATTGTGTATTGTGATGCTTTATGGTCTGGTTTAGGTGTTGTTTAAATGCAGGGTCAGAATGTAATTGCTTATACTTTGAGGCAGTTGAAGTTGTATGAGAAGAACTATCCCACCCATGATTTAGAATTGGCAGCAGTGGTTTTTTCTTTGAAAATTTAGAGACACTACCTCTATGGGGTGAAGTGTGAAGTGTTCACAGACTATCATAGTTTACAACATGTGTTTAGTCAGCGAGATCTAAAATTGAGACATAGAAGGTGGATGGAGTTGATCAAATATTATGACATCTCAATTTTGTATCATCCGATCAAGGCCAATATGGTGGCAGATGCATTGAGCTGGAAGTCGGCAAGCATGGAAAGTTTGGCATGGTTGGAGGTGTCGAGATGCCCATTGGCTAGATAGGTACAAACTCTAACTAATGGTTATTAGGTTGCTGACTATCAAGTAAGGAGCCTATGTGGAGACCAAGTCTACTTTCTCTGAGGAGATTAAGAATAGGTAGTTTGAAGATGAGAAGTTGAATAACCTTAGGGAGAAAGTGTTACAAGGTGAGGCCAAGGAGGTCATTCTTGATGAAGAAGGGGTGTTGAGGATTCAAGGGCGTGTATGTGCACCTTGGGTGGGCAACTTGATTCACACTATCCTTGTTGAGGCTCACAATTCTAAGTACTTTATACATCCGGGTGCAACCAAAATTTATAGAGACTTGAGGCATCATTATTGGTGGCGCAGAATGAAGCGAGACATTATGGATTTTGTGACCAAGTATCAAAACTGTCAGCAGGTTAAGTATGAGCATCGGAAACCTAGTGGCACTTTTCAGAGGATGCTCATTCCATAATGAAAGTGGGAGAGAATAACCATAAATTTTGTCGTAGGTCTTCCTAAGACCCTAAGGAAGTATGACTCCATATGGGTGATCGTTGATCGATTGACCAAGTATGCACAATTTATTCTGGTAAGAGTGGACTACAATGCAACAAATTTGGCTAAGATCTATATGAAGGAGATTATGAGACTTCATGGGGTACTTGTTTCCATAGTGTCAGATAGAGGTATACAGTTTACCTCCAACTTTTGGGAGAAGTTTCAGTCAGAATTGGGTACCAGGTTGGACCTAAGTATAACTTTTTATCCGCAGACTGACGGGCAGTTAGAGAGGACAATGCAGGTACTTGAAGATATGCTTCGAGCTTGTATGATGGACTTTAGTGATTAGTGGGACTAATATCTTCCCTTATGTGAATTTGCATACAACAACAGCTATCACTCCAGCATTGACATGGATTCTTTTGAAGCTTTGTATGGAAGGAGATATAGATCATCGATTGGGTGGTTTGATGCTTTCGAGGTGAAACCTTAGGGAACCGATATAGTAAAAGAATTGATAGAGAAAGTGAGGTTCATCTAGGAGAAGTTGGTAGCCACTCAGAATTGACAGAAAAGTATGCAGACAATAAGGTAAGGGATGTGCAATTTGAGAAAAGTGAGAAAGTTTTGCTTGAAATGTCACCCATGATGGGTGTAATGAGATTCAGAAAGAAGGAAAAATTGAGTTCGAGGCACATCAGACCTTTTGAGGTTTTGAATGGGGTAGTGTCAGTGGAATATGGGTTGGCTCTACCTCTTAAGGGTAGATCCAGTATTTATGTGTTAATGTTCAAGAAGTACCACAGAGATAGAGATTACATTATTCATTGGGATTCGATATTGTTTGATAAGGAGCTTTCTTATGAAGAAGAGTCAATTGCAATCTTGGATAGGGATGTGAGGAAGATAAGGACCAAATTCATTCCATCAGTAAAGGTTCAGTGGAGAAATTGTCTGGTTAAGGAATCCATATGGGAGATGGAGGCAGATATGTGCAAGATCTATCCATACTTGTTCATCAACTCAGGTAATTCTTTTTGCTCGTTTGTTGTATCATTTTGATTAGTTGTCATTCGGAGATGAATGAAGGGTAAATTAGTATCTAATGTAATGACCCAATCATTGTTACACTGAAATAAAGAGTAAAACCTTTGCCTAGTTTCCCCTTAGACCAAAATTTAAAAATTCTAGGTTGACCTAGTTTCAGGCGTAATTTAATTGCGTAGTGGCCTAGAGAAATCTAGGAGTTGTCAGAGTGTTGGGTTATATTTTTTTATTGTATTTTGTGTTAGAGAACTAGTTTAAGAAGTCATAAAAACTTTCAATGAGTAGAATGGGTTAGTAGAACTCCGACTATAGCGATTACCGTGAGAGGGTCAGTTTGTAACATTGAATTTTGAGAGGTGTGTTGTAAAATAGCCAGAGTTGGAACCAATTCTCGAGCTACTGATTTGAGGTTGTTGTAGCGACACAAGTGCCATAATAATGGCATCACTGCAGTGATAGAAGTGTCACCACAACGACAGTCCCTTTTGGCCTAGGTGTCGTTGTAGCGGCGGATGCAATATACCAGCTTTAAAATTAGAAAACTCATTTTCATTCCCACTTTTTTAAAAAATATTCAAGGGCTTAGCATGGGCGATTCTTCACAACTTTTGAGGTTCTCCATCTTTGAAGTAAGGTTCCTTTACACTTCAAACTTGAATTACTCTTTTAGATTCTTAGGATGGTAAGAATCACGACCATGGTGGAATCTGGAAGTTAGCCCTAAGTTATGAACCGGTGAAAATCGAAGGGGAATGATGTTCTTATCAAGTATTACTGATTCTAGGAGGTTAGAAAGCACCTCCTATGGTAGAATTCATGAATGTTAGTTGAATTACTCGAGTTATCTGAATAATAGATTTAGGGGCGAAGAACTATGTAATTGAATAAATCCTCCTGCGGGTCATCAAAAAGCTTAAAGGGGTAGAAAATCCTAAAGTGATGAACTAGGTTAAGTTTTTGAGTAATTTGATAAATGTGAGATTTTAATGCTTAGGAAAGGTGAATTATTGTGTTCAAGTCTGTGTATCTATTGTTTATAGATCAAGAACATGCAGAAATTGCAAGAAAGACCAAGACTGTGGTGTAATATTATTTTTGAGCAAGCAATCGAGGTAGGTTATGGTTTAATTATAGTAAAGATTTGCTTGACTATGTGCTTATATGTAAGTTGGGTGTTTGTAATTTGCTTTCGAGTATTACTTGTGATTATTGATTGTATCATGCATTGAACATATGATTTTGAGATGGTATTGAGGTGATATATGAATCGGATGTCACGTCGACATTGTTATAAAGATCGGGTGTCATGCCAACACTGTTATATGGAATGAGTATCACGCTACACTGATACATAGACAGAGCTAGTCCCCTGCAGGTCATAACTAAGAGTCCCTGCCGACTCTAGTATGTGTGTAAATCTTGCATGCATGCAATCATCATTTCATTTTACTTATATTTATGTTGATTATTCTTGAAGGAATCTTCCTAGGTGTAGTTAATTACTTGTATACTTGTATCCTGTTGAGATGAAGTGTTATGATTGTACTTGCTTGTCATCTAATTGTGAGTTGTGTTTTTATTGTTATTACTTCTTATTTGTATAGTGTAGAGTTGAGTCGGCCGATGATACCTACGTACTTAGTTGTTGTACTGATACTATTTGTACTTTTCTTTTATTGAGTGCATAGTGTGTTCTAGCATTTGAAACAAGACCTCAGCTCTAGTTCGTGATTCAGACATCGATTCAAAGGTGAACACCATGTCCGGGCAACCAATGAATCATTTTTATGTTGGTTATATCCTTTGTTTTGGGATAGAGATATTCCTTTTATTTCGTGTTCTGGATATTGAATAGACTTAGTTTTTGAAATTCTTTAGACTCTTGTACGGTGACTTTGGGTTCCGGGGATTGTAATAATTAGAGATACTTTCGCACTCTCTTGTTTGGATATTAAATGAGTTAGTATGATTTAATTTTTTTAAGATTGTGTTTAGTAAGCTAAATAGTAGTGAATTGATGAAGATGGTTTAGGCGAATTCTAGATAGTTGGTAAGGGTTGAGTTAGATGGTTCTTTCAGCGTAGAGCTAGAGTGGGTGCCAATCATGACTAGTTGGGTCATGACAATTAAACTATTGTTATGAAGCATAATTAGACATGAATATTTGGTACGTTATTTAAGTATGGTATTTTTATTATTTAACTAGTAGCCTAAATTTAATTTTTCAATTCTATTAATCAACCCAAAATTAGCTCCAATTCTGAACCCAATTTTTACTCAAATATTAATCCACACCCCGTCCAAATTCCTCAGTTGATAAAAAAAACTCGCCGAGGATTGATTTTAGCTATTTTTATGAACTTTTGTTGTTTTAATATCGACATGACCGATTTCTTTAAAATACTGACAAGAATCACTTTTTGTGTTTAAACATTGATTTCCTTTTATTTTAAAAAGAGATAATGCATAAGTACCACCCTAAATTATGGTCGAAATCCCAGAGACACACCTAAATTTTACATAGGTCCTATTACCCCTCTGAACTCATTTTTTGTGTATTTTTGTGCTCCTTTTATGCTGATGTGGCAGACAGAGTATATGAGAAGCCAAAAAATTACACTTTCTTTTTCTTTTATTTTTCTCTTTTTCTTTCTCTCTCCTTATCATCACCTCTCCCCAATCCTCCCCCCCCCCCTCCTTCCTCCCACCACCACCCACCCCTTACCCTCAACCTCCACCCCATCTACCACTAATATTTTTTTGTTCTTCACCCCGATCCCCACCTCCACCCCACACCCCCAATTTTTTAATTTTTTTTTGAAAAAAAAAACTATTTTTTTATAGATAAAAAATTTAATTTTTTTTATAATAGTTTTAATTTTTTTGTACTCCCACCCCCTACCTTGCCCAACACCTCAACCTCCAAACCCCCCAACCCCACCTAACCTAAATTTTTTAAAGAAAAAATAATTTTTTTAAAAAAAATATTTTTTTAAAAAGAAAATTAAATTTATTTTGTACTTCACCCCACCCACCTTACCCCACCCCATCTTACCCCACCCCCTCCTCGAGCCCACCCAAAATTTATTTTTTAAAAAAAGAATATATTTTTTAAAAACAATAATTTTTTTTGTACCCCACTCCCACCCCACCCACCTAACCCACAACTTACTCCTCCACCTCCACCCACTATCATATCTCATACCCACCGCACCCCCCACCCACCTCAATCTACCCCTAAAAATATATTTTACTCTCTAGTCAAATACTAAAAATATTTTTTGGAAAATATTTTTCACTAATCAACCAAACATGAGAAAATAAGTAAGAAATCAACTTATTTTTCATAAAAACATATTCATGAAAAATATTTTCCTTCATACCAAACACACCCTAAATAAGAAAGATGTAAAAGAAAAGAAGAGATTTAAGTGGAATATAAAGGAAGGAAGAAGAAGAAAATAAAGAGAAAAAAAATTCAACTGGTCGCGCGTGCACGACACCCTGTGCAAGAAATTTGATTATCTAGTTTCAAGGTGTAAATAATTACATTTCAAAAGAGTTCAGGGAGGTAATAGGACCTACGTAAAGTTTAGGTGTGTCTCTGGGATTTCGCTCATAGTTCAGGGTGGTACTTATGCATTATTTCTTTTAAAAATATGAAAGGTTTCATATTTTCTTGTTTATTCTTACGTGTGGACACAACTTTGTACTCTTTTATTTTGATAGATTTGTGATTGTCATTCACCTAATTTGTTTCATGTGATTGAGTAATTGGTAATGTAATTGATTTTTCTTGATTTTCTTTGCTTTTAATCGTTGGAACTTCCCCCCTAAAAACTTCCATTTTCTCTACTAGAGGATATCTTTTTTCTTCCTTAATTCTCTATACCATAGCACTGGCTCACCTTAGCACAGAGGGCTACTTATTCACCTTTGTTTACACTCTTTCACCACTGCTTTTCACTACCGCTATAACTCTTCTATATTGAAATATATTATACTCATTATTCTATGGCTACTGTTTCGCCGGCTGTAAGCCAAGGTGAAGCTCAATTTCTTTCCTGTCTGCTTGACGCATACACTATTGTGATTCGGTTAATGCTGCTGTTTAAGTTATTTATTGTAAACACTATTTATTCTGGAGATTTTTGGCTCTGCTTGGGAGCTATTTATCTAATTTTGGTTCTTCTATGTTATATTGGTTAGTTTTTGCCCTCTCGCATTTAAATTCCTCGTGTGGTAGTTGTAAATGCTCACGCTGTTAGAATGCTACAAGCATTCCTAGGAATTGAAGCGCACATGTACACGCTTCAAACTCAATATGCACCTCTCTTGTTTGACTACGTGTTACACACATTAGAAAATGTGACTATAGAATGTTCATGTACTCGATCCTTGTCTGAAATTACTTCAAGTTATTTTCATCTTTGTTTCGAAATTATACAATTAGATATCATGTCCTTAAGTTTATATTAATCAACACCTTTCTTTTGAAGTTTATTTACCGCAGAACTAGATACCATGGCCATATGGGAAACCTATTGCTATAGAAGGGCATACCAGAGGCATATTTGGGACAATTTTTGAGTGTTCTTGTTTTGTTTGAAGTCGGAGGTATTTAATTTTAAGTTTTGGCTCATGGTGGAAGTATCCTGGGATTGAAAAACATCCGAGAGTGCGTGTTTGATGTCATAAAGCCTCTATTTGATGTTTCTTTCTATGGATCTTGTAATTTGTAATGAAGGATGTAACAAGTGTGATAAAGGGGGCAACGGAGTCGGGAATTTACTTGTCATTTGCTGCCTTGATATGCTCTTTTATACCATCGTTCTGCTTATATTTTTATCATTTAGGGACATCATATTTTAATGCTCGATACTAGTACCATGTCTATGGGATTTTAAAACACAAGAAAAGAAATTAATTTTATATTATGTGAATAATAGTTTCTTATAGTATTTTTGGGCTCAAGATGATTCACCTTTTCTTTAAATATTGAAAAAATACTAGTAAGTGTATTGAATTCCTAAGAGGCCTTGATTTCGAAAAATTAAAAAAAAAGAACTTTTCTAGAAAAAAAGGTTTTATTTGAGTAGTGTTGATCTTTTTCCTAAATCAAAAAGTCATGTGTTCTTCTTTGGCCTTTAGACCCTTTAGACCCTCTAGATATATAGATATAGATATATAGATATATATATAGATATATAGATATAGATATATAGATATAGATATATAGATATATAGATATAGATATATAGATATAGATATATAGATATATAGATATAGATATAGATATATAGAGATATAGATATAGATATATAGATATATAGATATAGATATATAGATATATAGATATATAGATATAGATTTTGAAAAAATAGTTTACGTAATCTTATTTAAATTTTCCCTTTAGCTTATTGGCACTTTATACTTTAATCCAAGCAAATTTATCATCTTCTCAACCGTTATAATAATTATTATATAATAGCAATTTTAGTCCATCTTATATTTCACATTGTCGTATTTTAGTTATTTAGTGTTAAATTAAGAGAGCTTTGTATATCTTTAGAGCCCGAATATGCTACTTGAATCACTCTTAATCAAAAAAAAAATTGAGGCCAATGTGCACCCTTTTCCTATTATATGCTACTTGTCTTAGAGTTCTTGTATGTCTTTTGTATGACACTAATTTCGTAACTAATTAAGAAATCTTAGAATTTTAACTTATCTAGACCCATATCCAAAATAGTAAGTTTTCGTATCTACTAAGACGCGTTAGTTTTTCTCATTTCTTTAGTGCACTTCTAGGTTTAATAATAATAAAATCAATCGATCAAATTAGGTGGGTAGTGGGAGATGATAGTTCGTGCTCGCTGAATAATATAAACAACTATTAATTGGTTGTGAAGTATTATTTTAGTTGCACGAGATAATCCCATTAGGTTTAAAAAAAAAACTCCTCCAACTTATTTTCCTCCTACGTAGGGAGTGGTCTATATGATATACTTATAGCTCGATAGTCATTGCACTTTGGCTAAAAAGTCTTTCATAAGACTTCGCATGAGGTTGATCGATTACTCCTTAACGTATAAGCTTTTTAGCTTTTATATTTATGTGTTATATTATGTTTGAGGTATATTAGTTTATTTTAAATCACCTAGTATTTAGGCCTTTCTATATATCATCGTTCTGTCTTCTCGCTTATCTAACATTTTATTATTTTATATTGATGTATATTTGTTTTCTTAATAAATTTGCATTTTCAATCACAATTATCTCCTGGATTCGTATGAATTAAATAATAATAGGAATTTACGCTTAGTGTATTTACTTGCTTTTAAAATAAAAGTTCTCCATGTATAATCACTTAGATAGTAATAGATTAATAAAATCATAGACCTTTTTCTTATCACATATCTCCCTACATAATATTTATATATAAATCTAGCAAGAATCCACATTCGTAGACCTCGAAAGGTGCTTAACACCTTTCTTTCGAGGTAACTTGAATCCTTATTCGATTTCTGATTTTGTATACTTAAAATAGATTTAGTTGTATATTTAGTTTAGAATAGTGCCCTAACGCACCTTAATTCATTTGGTGATGACTCTTTACTCTCTTAAATTCTTTAAAGAGTTATCATGTCGAGTCTTGTCTTTCGCGAAAAAATAGGGCGCGACAATAATATGCAGGCATTCCACTCGAATCCTATAAGTATATGTATGATATGCCACATACTGATAATAATATCACGTAAACATATGAGAAATGTACACTGTACATAAATCTTAATCAGCCCTTTTAAATTTCATTCTTTTATTTAACTCTCGTCATGTGTAGGAATATCATGTCAAAGGCTATCACAACATAGAATATATCAGTCATAATTTTATTTTCAAATCCATAATTGAGAGTAAGGAAGTGAAATAGCAATCAAGTAAGCAATATAAGTCACAATGCAACCAATTATATGAAGAATCATGCTCACATACTCACGAAGTCATCAAACAAGTGGATGTCCACGATCTATTTATAACATAATACTGGTACATGCATAAATACTCATCATTTTATTCTTATAAGATCCCTATTACTTATTACTCCTTAATTCAATAATCAAACAATTCTGACACTACATAAAGTGTCAAGAATTTCTCAACTTGCCTTTATTGAAGATCAAACAGTCAAATTATAGACTCTTCCTTTCATAAAACCTTTGAATGACTACAATCCGGTGAAACACGTGATGTCCATTAGCATACAAATTCATAGATGCCCATATTGCTATTCTTCTATCGGAGGCCCAAAAATTCAACCTTGATCCCCTAAAGTTAAAATAGTAAATTGACACCAAAATTAGTTTATCCATAGCAAAGAGTTGATGCACCAAAAATCATCGAAACAATCACTAATTGACTCTCAAATTGAAGAACTACCATTATTCAAATTTAGATATTAAAACCCTCGATTTCTAATCAATTTTAGAAATTAAATCATGAAATTAATGTTGGAATGTAAAAACTAATGCTAGAAAAAGGGATATTCTTGAGAAGCAAATCTGATGGGAGCCTAGTGAGGGTTCATCTATAATTTGGTATGATAACTAGACAAAGTTAAACCTTATGCATCAAGTACCACTATGAGAAATTCAGCTCAATCCATCAGTAGTTGGTATTGATGAAATTATGGAAGGAGGGGAATGGGATTATGGAAAGATGTAACAATTTTTCCCCAACAACATTGTGGATCATATAAAATAGCATATGGGTTATTTTATTTACTCTGACCAGTTTGATAAATCATGATGGGTTCTGACAAGGACTAGTGAGTCTAAAGTGAACAATCGGGGTAAATGGTCTGTCTACCTTACTAGCTTTCCTTCTTTACTTAAAGGTTATTGAAGTCAAATTACCTGTGAATGAGGTATTGGCAAGATATGACATCTCAATAGTTTCTAGGTGTACTTATTGCACAAATCCCCAAATGGAAACACTGGAGCATCTTTTCCTATCAGGTGATTTTGCTACTAGAGTGCGAAACTAATACGCTACTACAGTAGGATTACATATCACATGGGTACAGGTGAAACAAACTATTTTTAGATGGTGCGATGTGATAGATAATGCTAAAATTGGATTTGTCTTTCAAATATATAATGACATGTTCCATCGTTATAATAAAGGAATGACATAAGTACCCAACTAGAAAAGTTTCTAAGGTGAGAGTTGATAAAATCTCAGGTTAGGGTAAGCTTTGATGAAAATATAGTATTTTATGCCTTAGAGACAATTAGAGTCTCGTAATTTGTGGAATGGTAGTATAGAGTCTATATATGGATAGTTGACTGTCGTAGATTTTCGTAGAAAGTTTTGAAATAGAAATTGGGTTCATAATGTAAGACATTTGACAGCAATAGCGCAGCGGAAATGGTAAATCGACATACCTCCAACCATTGTTACGAAGTCGTCGGAGTCGTCGATGGCTTTGCCTTCTTCCGGTGAGTCTTCTAAGCACTCAAACCTCACTATAGATGGTATAGAATTCTGAGAATTTGTGCTTAGGGACCTTGTACGGATCTGCACTATTTTGTCACGACCCAAACCGTCGTGAGTGGCACCCACCCAACCTCCGGATGAGCGAACCAATAGAGTTCAACCCTTTGCCTAGACTAACAGCCTAAAACCAGCAAACAGAAGTAAACTAGCAATTAAATAAGTAAAGAACTATAGGATTAATATCATCCTGTGGAAAATCCCCCTAGAAACTGAAAGTCGCAGTACCAAACATTACTATCAATATCTAGAGTACGGGGATGCAACCCCAAAAAGAAATACGGAAGTAGTTTTAACCTGAAATAAGTGGGCTGATACTCTAGAGATAAATCCAAGGTAGCTTGATCAAGCAGCTCACCCTTGAAGTCAGAAATCGTCGATGCTATAGATGAGGTCGCGTCTCAGCCGCTGGAAGATTTTCTGTACTCACCAAAAGAAAAGCAAATGCAGTATCAGTACACCACCACTGTGTACTGGTAGGATCATCAGCCAATTTTCAAATAAACAGTGTATAAATAGTACGACAATATCAAGAAAAAGGTATGGAAGACATGCAACAATATCAACAAACACACCTAGACTACAGGTCTCTACTTAGCTTGTTCCCGCATGAATTCCACCACCTATACTCTAAGCACAACCATATACCAATAACTATACCTTTCCGTCTAGCCCGGACCCGCCCTGGGATCCCCTCTAGACAACACAAAATGTCAATTAACAACCCGGCCTAAACCAAGACCAACACAACAGTTATACAGAAATTCCTGACCACTCAAGGGCCACCAAACCAATAACACATTTCAATAAGCAGCCCGGTCCACTCACGGAACTAATATCAGTCAATGCAACACAACAATAAAAGTGCAATGATGCAACAAAAGTAAACCCGTACCAGGCGTGGTACCCGAGCCAACCGTTAGTATTCTTGTACCAGGCGTGGTACCGGAGCCAACCATTTGTTATACCCGTACCAGGCGTGGTACCCAAGCCAACTGAATGTCAACAATCCACAGTCAAATAGATGATCAAACAACTTGTAAACCAACAAGCAAACACCGTTCAAATCACAGACTGTAAAGCAGGAACCGTAGACATTCTACACAACTTTATTAAGCAATATAATTCATACAAATACTTAGATATGAGTATAAGAATATACACATTCACAGAAATCGTAAGCCATCACCTACCTCAAAATGATCCAAGTTCTATTCAACCCGAGCTTTCCCGTGTTCCGGATTTCTTTCTCGTTCTTGGTCTAAAATAACACACAAGTACATATAATTAACACACAAGGCCTGCACAATACCCGGATTACACCAAATCCCCAAACTCCAGGCCACCCATGATCATCCCACCCTTTTCTCGGGATTTTCCACCGTTATTTCACCTACTTCTATCTTTTTTTACAGATAAAAATAAAGAATTTAACCACCTATGATCATAATAACATACTTTTAACAATGCCCAAGAACATTCATGCTTGGAATCCCCTTCCTTCCCCGGATTCCACTATTTCTAGGTTATTCCAACCTTTCTCCAAGTTCCCTCCTAGCAATTTTACCGCATAGGAAACGTAGTACAAAGATTGGGGAGTAGAAACCTTACCTTAGGGAAGAAAATCGAAGGAAAAAGGAGGAAAATCACCTGGAATAGCCTAGCCCTTCTCCCAAAATGAAGTTGTGAAACTGAATATTTTTGGGGAATGTTTCTGCATTAAAATCCCGTCGGACCACTATAACGGTCTCGCTATAGTGGACGACTTTCGCTATAGCGGTCTTAAGCGGTGTTGACCGCCTTGACCACCGCTATAGCGGTATTTTCCACCGCTATAGCGAAGGCCGCTACCATGGACGGTTGCGCTCATCATGGACAGAATGTTCAAAAATTTCCCAGTTTTGTCCAATTTACAACACACTTGCTTTCCCCGATGACTCAAAACAACCCCTTCACGTTAAACGCGATTTTGGGAGTTCTACTTACCCAAATTTGATTCTGAAAAGTTCCCCGAACTCCTTTATGTCTTGGCTACGTGAAAGACTAACTTAACACAAGACACATAAACTAAACCTTATCCGGATTTCCCTAGACTCCACCTCACTCCAAAACCGGTCGAGGCTAGCCTATCCCAGAATTTCAAACTCCCAAACTCGAAGTTTTCTAACTCTAAAACTTGAAACGATTGGACTACCCGTAATGACGGACCCATTTATTACAACAGTTATCAATTTACCCATCGTTCATCCCCGAATGATCAAACTCAAAATTACGGAAATAAAAAAAGGGAAGTGTAGTACCTGAATCCTCAAACAATTGAGGGTACTTATCTCGCATGTCCTTCTCGGTTTTCCAAGTGGCTTCCTCAATTGGACGATGCTTCTACTGAACCTTTACCATGTCAATCACCTTTGTCCTCAACCTCCAAACATCCCGAGCAAGAATTAAAACTGGTTCCTCTTCATAACGAAGATCCTTATCGAAAAGTACCTCATCACACTTGATGATGTGATCCCATCCCTATGGTATCGCTTAAGCATGGATACATGAAATACCGGATGGATGCTCGATAAACTAGGTGGCAGTGCTAACTTGTAAGCCACTGGCCTCACAATTTCAAGAATTTCAAACAGACCGATGAACCGAGGGCTAAGTTTGCCCTTCTTACCAAACTGCATAACCCCTTTCATTGGTGACACCTTCAACAATACCTGTTCACCAGCCTGAAAGTCCATGTCTCGGACCTTGCGATCTGCATACTCCTTCTGCCTGCTTTGAGCAGCCAGCAACTTGGTATGAATGCCCCTTACCTTTTCCTATGCTTCCTTCACTAAGTCTACGCCCAGAGGCTTTACATCGCCTTCCTCAAACCACCCAACCGGTGATCTGCAGTTCCTCCCATACAATGCCTCGAACGATGCCATGTCAATACTGGAGTGGTAGCTATTGTTGTACGAGAATTCGCACAATGGTAGAAAATGGTCCCAATGACCCCCGAAGTCCATCACACATGCTCTCAGCATGTCTTTTAATACCTGGATCGTCCTCTCCGACTGACCATCAGTCTGAGGATGGAAAGTTATGCTAAAAGTGAGTTGTGTACCCAACTCTTCATGTAGCTTGCTCCAAAATTTAGAAGTAAACTGCGTACCCTTGTCTGAAATGATGGACAGTGGTACCCCATACAGTTTCACAATCTTCTTCACGTAGATCTTAGCCAATTGCTGCAAATTGTAATCTACCCTGACCAGAATGAAATGAGAGGACTTGGTCAGCCTGTCAATAATGACCCAAATTGAGTCATACTTCCCCAATGTCTTGGGAAGACCCACCACGAAATCTATGGCTATCCTTTTCCACTTCTACTCTGGAATTGGCATTCTTTAAAGTAGTCCTGCAGGTCTCTGATGTTCGTACTTTACCTGCTGGCAGTTCTGACATTTGGACACAAAATTAACTATGTCCCTTTTCATTCCGGGCCACCAGTAACACTGCTTCAAGTTCTTGTTCATTTTAGTCACACCCTGATTAATTGAGTACCGCGAACCATGAGCTTCTGCCAGGATTTTCTGAATCATATCATCTACCCGAGGAACACAAATCCTCTCTCTGAAATGCAACACTCCACCAGAGTCTAGGATAACATCTCTGGACTCCCCGAATATTGCCTGACCTCGCAACTTACTCAGTTTTGGATCCTGAAACTGTTTTTCCTTTATTTCCTCTATGAAGGTGGCCTTGACCTCAATGTTGGCCAACAACCCACCTTAATCTGAAACACCCAAGTGTATGAACTTGGCCTCCAACACCCGAATTTCCTTAGCTAGTGGTCGTTTGGACACCCCCAAACAAGCCAAGCTACCCATGCTAACAGTTTTCCGGCTTAATACGTCTGCCACCACATTAGCCTTACCCGGATGGTACTGAATGGTCACATCATAGTCCTTCAATAGCTCCATCCACCTTCTCTGCCTCAAATTCAAATCCTTCTGAGTGAATATGTGTTGCAGACTAGGATGATCTGTGAATACCTCACACTTGACACCATAAAGGTAGTGTCTCCAAATTTTCAATGCAAAAACCACCGCTGCCAACTCTAAGTAGTGAGTCGGGTAATTCCTTTCATGCACCTTCAACTGCCTAGATGCATAGGCTATCACATTCCTATCCTGCATCAGCGCAACACCCAAACCAGAATGTGAAGCATCACAATAAACAACAAAGTCTTTACCTTCAACCGGCAAGGACAAAATAGGGGTTGTGGTCAAAAGTGTCTTGATCTTTTGGAAGCTCTCCTCGCACTTGTCGGACTACACGAATGGTACATCCTTCTGTGTTAGCCTTGTCAAGTGTGTAGCAATAGAAGCAAAATTCTTAACAAACCTCCGGTAGTACCCCGCGAGCCCAACAAAACTCGTCATCTCTATCACAGAGCTAGGCCAAACCCAACTCTTGACTGCCTCAATTTTCTGGGGATCCACCATCACCCCCCTTTCTGACACTACATGCCCCAAGAATGCCACGGAAGTCAACCAAAACTCACACTTAGTGAATTTTGCATAAAGCTTTTGGTGTCTCAAGATATCCAGCACAATACGAAGATGACTAGCATGCTCTTCCTTACTCTTAGAGTAGATCAAAATATCATCCATGAATACGATAATGAAGGAATCCAAGTAGGACTTAAACACCCCATTCATCAAACTCATGAATTCTGCCGGTGCATTGGTCAAACCGAACAACGTTACTAGAAACTCGTAATGTCCATACCGAGTTCAAAAAGCAGTTTTCAGAATGTCCTCAGGCCTAATCTTTAACTGATGGTACCCTGACCTCAAGTCAATTTTTGAAAACACTGATGCACCCTGAAGCTGGTCAAACAAATCATCTATACGGGGTAGAGGGTACTTATTATGGATGGTCACCTTGTTCAACTACCTATAATCTATGCACATCCGCATACTACCATCCTTCTTCTTTACAAATAAAACCGGAGCACCCTAGAGCGAAGCACTCAGATTTATAAATCCCTTATCTAAGAGTTCCTGCAGCTGAGTCTTAAGTTCCCTTAACTCTGCGGAGCCATACGATACAGAGGAATGGAAATGGGATGAGTGTCTGGCATCAAATCAATACAAAAATCTATATCCCTGTCCGGAGGTATACCAGGCAAGTCCGCTGGAAACACCTCTAAAAATTCAAAAACCACTGGAACTTACTCAATAGGTGGGGACTCCACACTATCATCCCGGAGATGATCCAAGAAGGCTATACACCCCCTCCCCACTAGCTTCCTAGCTTGAACAAATGATATTATCTTAACTGATTTAGGCCTGTACACACCCTCCCACTCTAGTCTATCCTAACCCGGAATCTCTAAAGCCACAGTCTTGGTGTTACAGTTCAACACAGCATGATAAGGAGATAGCCAGGTCATACCCAAGATAATATCAAAATCATCCATATCAAGAATTACCAAGTCTACCCAAGTATGCAACCCCACAAACACAACAGAACAGTCACGATATACCTGAGTCACAATCACAGACTCTCCAACCGGGGTAGAAACATGGATAGGGGAATCAAGGATATCACAAATCAAATCCATCCCTAATGCAAAACTCACAGACACATAAAAATATGTAGAACCTGGGTCAAATAATACCGAAGTCATTTTATCGCAGACAAGAATGGTACCTGTTATCTCCACATCTGAGGCTTCCGCCTCGGTCCTCCCTGGAAAAGCATAGCAATGAGCCCGATCATCAATCCAGGCAACTTCCCGGGCTGGCTGCGCCGCACCCCTGCCTGCGCCACCATTCCCCCTATCTTCCCGACCTCCCTAAAAATTACCTAGCCCACCCTGTGGACGACCCCTAGCATTACCGCCTCTGTCTGCCGGGACCACTGCTCTAGTCTACTGCTGACTCTGATTACCTGTCTGCCTATGTGGACACTCCCTCTTAAAGTGGCCCAGCTCACTATAATGGAAGAAACCACAGTCAAGTGCAGGCCTGCTAACTGATGTATAAGACACTCCCTGGCCTTTAGGAGCTGAAGACTGAGCTCCTTGACGACCACATGTAGTAGCTGGTAGAGCTGACTGAATAGGACGGGCCGAGTAAACTTGCTGATTCTGGCCCCTGGAGTATGAATCACCATAGTTTCTCTCATTCCGGGGCTTCTTGGCTAAAACCTTAGCCTGCCCCGCTTGCCTAACTCCCTCTAACTTCTTCACATAATCTACCACATCATTAAAGCCCTTTCCTAAAGAAGTCATATGCACTGACAGTACCTTCAGTTCAGTATTCAGACCCTTGACAAACAACCGGACCCATTCCTCCTCGGACCCCAACATCTGTGTAGAAAAGCGAGACAAGGCATGGAAATTGGCCTCATAAGCCGAGACCGACATGCTACCCTGTTCTAAGTTCAAGAACTCATCTTTCCTCTGGTCCCTCAAAGTACGGGGTACGTACTTCTCTAAGAAAAAGGCATGGAACTGCTCCCAAGTCAGTGGAGGTAGAACAAAAGACCGACACTCAACATGAGACCTCCACCACTACTTGGTATCACCCTGTAGCTGAAAAGTGATAAATTCAATCCCATGCTGACGTACGATACCCAACTTGTGCAAACTCTCATAGCAATCCAGGATGAACTCATAGGCATCCTCCTTGTTTGTACCCTGAAACATCGAAGGTTTCAGCTTAAGAAATTTGGTTAGCATCTCATGCTCATTCCCTGTCATCACTGGGCCTAGCATTGGCCTGAAGAAACTATTCATGCCCGAAGCTGCGTCCATCCTAGGCGCTATAGTAACCGCTGCCTGAGTATCCAAGACCTGATTTGCATAAGCTGCAGGTATGGCTCCAGCACCAACCAACCCACTTAGAATGTTCCAAGCCTGTTGAAAGGCTTTCGGTGTCATAGCAGGAAGGCCTGCACCTCCAACCGGTGTCGTCTCTGCTTGCGCCCCTTCACCCTCCACAATCACTTCCACCTCTTCCGCCACATGATTCTGAGGTGGGGGAGTGATCGCTTAACGAACCTCAGCAGCAACTTGAGCTCTACCCCTAGCAGGTGCGGCTCTAGCTCATCCCCTGCCTCTTCCCCTACCTCTGCCATGAACTGTCGGACCCACTGCTGGGACCGCTGGCCTTTCTCTGTTGTTCCTTGTAGTAACCATCTGCGGACAGAAGAGTGAATGAGGTTAGATACCAATTTGTATCACCAGATACCAATTGGAATCAAGTTATAGCACGAAGGAAAGAAAGAAGAGATAGTTTTTCCTAAAGCCCCATAGCCTCTCGAAGAAAAGTACAGATGTCTCCGCACCATTCCGCAAGACTCTACTAGACCTGTTTGGTACGACGAGATCAACAAACCTAGGGCTCTGATACCATCTTTGTCACGACCCAGACCATCGTGAGTGGTACCCACCCAACCCCCAGATAAGCGAACAAATAGAGTTCAACCCTTTGCCTAGACTAACAGCCTAAAACCAGCAAACAGAAGTAAACTAGCAATTAAATAAGTAAAGAACTATAGCATTAATATCATCCTGCAGAAAATTTCCCTAGAAACTGAAAGTCGCAGTACCAAACATTACTACCAATATATAGAGTACGGGGATGCAATCCCAAAAAGAAATGCGGAAGTAGTTTTAACCCGAAATAAGTGGGCTGAAACTTTAGAGATAAATCCAAGGTAGCTTGATCAAGCAACTCACCCTTGAAGTCAGAAATCGCCGGTGTTATAGATGAGGTCGCGTCTCAGCCGCTGAAAGATTTCATGTACTCACCAAAAGAAAAGTAAGTGCAGTATCAGTACACCACCACTGTGTACTGGTAGGATCATCCGTCAAATTTCAAATAAACAGTACGACAATATCAAGAAAAAGGTATGGAAGACATGCAACAATATCAACAGACACACCTAGACTACAGGTCTCTACTTAGCTTGTTCCCGCATGAATTCCACCACTTATACTCTAAGCCACAACCATATACCAAGAACTATACCTTTCTGTCTAGCCTGGACCCGCCCTCGAATCCCCTCTAGACAACACAAAATGTCAATTAACAACCCAGCTTAACCAAGACCAACACAACAGTTATACAGAAATTCCCGACCGCTCAAGGGCCACAAAACCAATAACACATTTCAATAAGCATCCCGGTCCACTCATGGAACTAATATCAGTCAATGCAACATAACAATAAAAGTGCAATGATGCAACAAAAGTAAACCCGTACCAGGCGTGGTACCCGATCCAACCGTTAGTATTCTTGTACCAGGCGTAGTACCCGAGCCAACCATTTATTATACCCGTACCAGGCGTGGTACCCAAGCCAATCGAATGTCAACAACCCACAGTCAAATAGATGATTAAACAACTTGTAAACCAACAAGAAAACACCGTTCAAATCACAGACTGTAAAGCAGGAACCTTAGACATTCTACACAACTTCCCTAAGCAATGTAATTCGTATAAACATTTAGATATGAGTACAAGAATATATAACATTCACAGAAATCATAAGCCATCACCTACCTCGAAATGATCCAAGCTCTATTCAACCCGAACTTTCCCGTGTTATAGATTCCTTTCTCGTTCTTGGTCTAAAATAACATACAAGTACATATAATTAACACACAAGGCCTGCACAATACTCGGATTACACCAAATCCTCAAACCGCAGGCCACCCATGATCATCTCACCCTTTTCCCGGGCTTCTCCACTGTTAATTCACCTACTTCTATCATTTTTTACTGATAAAAATAAAGAATTTAACCACCTATGATCATAATAACATACTTTTAACAATGCCCAAGAACATTCATGCTTGGAATCCCCTTCCTTCCCCGAATTTCACCATTCCTAGGTTATTCTAACCTTTCCCCAAGTTCCCCCCTAGCAATTCTACCGCATAGAAAATGTAGTACAAAGATTGGAGAGTAGAAACCTTACCTTAGGAAAGGAATTTGAAGGAAAAAGGAAAATAATTGCCTGCAATCGCCTAGCCCTTCTCCCAAAATGAAGTTGTGAAACTGAATATTCTTGGAGAATGTTTGCATTAAAATCCCATCGGCCCGCTAAAGCGGTCCCCGCTCCGCTATAGCAGTCCCGCTATAGCGGACGACTTCCGCTATAGCAATCTTAAGCGGTGTTGACCGCCTTGACCATCGCTATAGCGGTATTTTCCACCGCTATAGTGGAGGCTGCTACCGCAGACGGTTGCGCTCGTGACAAACAGAATATCCTAAAATTTTCCAGTTTTGGCCATTTTATAACACACTTTCTTTCCCCGATGACTCGAAATAACCTTTTCATATCAAACGCAATTCCGGGAGTTCTACTTACCCAAATTGGATTCTGAAAAGTCCCCCGGACTCCTTTATGTATTGGCTACGTGAAAGACTAACTTAACACAAGATACATAAACTAATCCTTACCCAGATTTCCTTAGACTCCACCTCGCTCCAAAACTAGCCGAGGCTAGCCTAGCCTTGAATTTCAAACTCCCAAACCTGGAGTTTTCTAACTCTAAATCTTGGCACGATTGGGCTACCCGTAATGACGGACCCGGTCATTCCATATTTATAGAAGTTCTCCCATTAAGAACTTCCAATGGAAGTTTAGCAACAGTTATAGAGAATTTGAATTCAAATTCTTGGCAGTTGAGTAATGGGTGAGGGAGTTGTAGAGATGTGGAAGAAGTTGTTTTCAACTGGTCCAAAAGTCACGGACCATTTCAACAGTTCAAATTTTTTCAAATTTTGAACTTCTAACATTCTTCCACTTGGTCCGTATTTACAAAGCCTATGAATGAAACATAATACATGAATCATGGCGATAGTTCTCTAGTAACGAGTAGTATCTTCCATGTATCACAATGTACCATGCTTTAAACTTTAGCCCATACTACTTAATGAATAAACTCAATGTTTTATTCTAGGTCCATACTTAAGAGATGTTTCTCAAAATTAAACTAAATGTGCACACAGTTATAAATACGAGAAATATCATATAAAATAGAGTTTCATAAACATTCGTTATTACAACGAAACTTTATATAGTGGAACTAAGTCCCATTATGATTACATGATCCTTAAATTTCTGCGGTGGAATGCCTTTAGTTAAAGGATCAGCTAACATCAGTTCAGTGCTAACGTGTTCAATGACCACTTTCTTATCTTTAACACGTTCTCTTATGGCTAGATACTTGATGTTGATATACTTGCTTCGACTTCCACTTTTGTTATTCTTAGCCATAAAGACAGCAGCTGAATTGTCACAATATAACCTTAATGGCTTAGAGATTGAGTCGATAATTCTCAGCCCAGATATGAAGCTCTTCAATCATACACCATGTGAGGTAGCCTCAAAACAAGAAACGAATTCAGCCTCCATAGTAGAAGTAGTAACCAGAGTCTATTTGGCACTCCTCCAAGATATAGCTCTACTGGCTAACATAAAAATGTATCCTGAAGTTGATTTTCGTGAATTAACACAGCCAGCAAAGTCTAAATCAGAGTAGTCAATGACTTCCAAGTCATCTGATCATTTGTACATAAGCATGTAGTCTTTTATCCCTTGAATATATCTTAAGACTTTCTTTGCAGCTCTCTAGTGGTCAAGACCTGGATTACTCTGATATCTTCCTAACATTCCAACAACAAATGCTATGTCAGGTCTTGTACAAACAGGAGCATACATCAAGCTTCTGACAGCAAAAGCGTATGGAATGTCCTTCATTTGTTCCCTTTCAAGATCATTCTTCGGGCACTGATTCAAATTGAACCTGTCACCCTTCACAATTGGGGCTACACTTGGTGAATAATCTTTCATTCGAAATCTCTCTAAGATTTTAATGATATAGGATTCTTGAGATAGACCTAAAGTACCTTGATGTCTATCTCGATGAATCTTAATGCCAATTACATAAGACGCATCACCCATGTCTTTCATATCAAAACTTTTAGAGTGAAATTGTTTCACCTCATGTATCATTCCCTTATCATTAGATGCAAGTAAGATATCATCCACATATAGAACTAAGAAACATATTTTACTCCCACTAATCTTCTGGTTTATACATTGATCCATAATGTTCTCAACAAAGTCGAATGAAGAAATAACATTATGAAATTTTAAATACCATTGATGGGAGGCTTGTTTTAGTCCATATATGGATTTCTTTAACTTTCATACCAAATGCTCACCATTACTAGAGGAGAATCCTTCAGGTTATTTCATATAAACCTCTTCCTCTAGATCACCATTGAGAAATGCGGTTTTCACATCCATTTGTTGCAATTCTAAGTCAAAGTCTGCTACTAATGCCGATATAAATACGCAAGGAATCCTTTTTAGACACAGGAGAAAAGGTCTCTGTATAGTCAATTCCTTCTTTTTGAGTGAATCCTTTAGCAACGAGCCTTGCTTTATATCTTTTTGTGTTGTCTGATGAGTCTTTTTTAATTTTAAAGACCCATTTACATCCAATGGCTTTGACACCATTAGGCAACTCGACAAGATCCCAGACTTCGTTACTTTTCATGGAATTCATCTCTTCTTTCATGGCATTGTACCACAATTCTGACTCTTTGCAATTCATGGCTTGTGAAAAAGACTCAGGATCATTTTCAACTCCAATGTCAGATTCTGGTAAATATACAACAAAGTCACTAAGACTTGCTGATTTTATTTCTCTAGTAGATCTTCTTAATGTTGCACCAACATTTTCCTGAGGATCATGTTGTTCAATAGGTTGTTCAATAATTTCTAGAATTTCTTGAATAACTTGATCTAGTGGAATATCTTCAGCGACTTGTGGAATCTCATTGATCGGTTGCTCAACACCCAATTGAACTTGAGGAGTATTATGTACAACAATCAATCTTTGACTTGAAGTAAAAGGTTGATCTCTTATAGAAATTGTGTTCTGAAAGTGATCACTCCCACTAATTAAGTCATTCTCAAGAAATTTGGCATTTCTTGATTCCACAATCCTAGTGTTGTTAGATGGACAATAGAATATGTATCCTTTAGACCTTTTGGCATATCCAATTAAATATCCACTAATGGTCCTAGGATCCAGTTTCTTCTCTTGTGGGTTGTATATTCTCACTTCAGACGGGCATCCCCATACGCGTATATGTGTCAAACTCAGTTTCCAACCTTTGAACAATTCAAAAGGTGTCCTTGGGACAGCCTTGGTTGGAACTCGATTTAATAAATACACTGTCGTCTTAAGAGATTCAATCCACAAGGACTTAGGTAGTTTAGAGCTACTTAACATACTACACACCATATCCAATAAAGTACAATTTCTTCTTTCTGCTACACCATTTTGATCTCGAGAACCATGCATGGTGTATTGGGCAACAATCCTATTTTCTTGAAGAAATTTTGCAAACGAACCTGGTGCTTGTCCATCCTCAGTATATCTACCATAATACTCACCACCTCTATCAGTTCTCACAATCTTAATTTTCTTTCTGCATTGTTTCTCTACTTCAGCCTTGAAAATTTTAAAGGCTTCTAATGCTTCACTTTTATTATGAAGCATGTAGAGATACATGTATCGTGAGTAATCATTTATAAAGGTGATGAAGTATTTTTGACCATATGTGTCTATGTCTGGACAACATATATCTGAATGTATGATTTCTAATATGGTTGAACTCCTCTTGGCACCTTTCTTTGACTTGTTGGTCTGCTTTCCTTTAATGCAGTCCACACAAGTACCGAAATTAGTAAAATCTAAAGTACTAAGTACTCCATCATTTACTAATCTCTTAATTCTATCTATGGAGATATGTCCCAATCTCCGATGCCATAAAATAGAGGAATCTTCATTCATAACCCATCGTTTAGTGCCAGCTTGGACATGCATAATATTATGAGTGGAATCATTTTGCAAAGTAAGAGAGAAAAGATCATCAGACAATGTACCAAATCCAACAAGTTTAGATTTATAATATAGATTGGAATAATCTTCTAAAAAGAAGGAATATCCCAAAGGTACAAGTTTTGATACTGAAATTAAATTCCTAAAAAAGTTTAGAACATAAAAGGTCTTTTCTAACTCTAAAATAAAACCACTACTAAGAACTAAAGTGCATGTCCCAATAGCTTCCACATGCGACTGCATCTTGTTTTCAGAATAGATGCTTCGTTCAGCTCCCACTGGCTTTCGCAGGTTTCTTAAATCCTGCAAGGAATTCCTAATATGGATTGTAGAAGCAGAATCAATCCACCATGTGTTATGATTAAAATCAATCATATTAGCTTCATAATAAACAAGAGAGATTGAAGTACCTTTCTTTTCAAGCCATTGTTGATACTTGACACAATCCTTCTTTAGGTGTCTCTTCTTTCTACAGAAGCGACACTTGGATTCTTTCTTGATGTCAGTTTCAAGTGGATCCTTTCCCTTCCACTTCTTATTAGCTTGATAGGTATTCTTTCCTTAAGTAGTCATGAATGCACTTTCTCCTATTTCCATCAGCAATCGACCCTCCTCTTGAACACACATGGCCATAAGTTCATTGATAGACCATTTATCCTCATGTGTGTTATAAGAGATCTTAAAGAGGTCGTACTGTGCAGGAAGAGTATTCAGAATATAGTGAACAAGAAAAGTTTCAGACATTTCGACCTCAAGAGTCTTTAGTTGAGCCGCTAAGTCTCACATTTTCATGATGTGCTCACGTATACCTCTCACACTGGTGAGCCTCGTTGATGAGAATTTCATAATTAAGGTATTAGCAAGTGCCTTATCTGAAGTCTCAAACTGTTCATCAATAGCCTTCAATAATGCCTTGAAATTGTTATGCTATTCGACATAACCATGAATACCAGCAGAGATTTTGGTCTTAATGAACATAACACTCAAACGGTTAGAGCGCTCCCATTGTTCATGAAGAGCAATCTCAGCTTGAGTGCTAATTTCATTAATAGGTGGTTCATCTTTCCTGATAGCATAATCAATGTCCATGCACCCTAAGTGAAGGAGAATCCTCTCCTTCCGGATCTTATAATTCTCACCATTCAATTCGGGAATATCACAAATATCAGAGAAATTTGTAGGTTGCATAACTGCAAAAATATACATATATACATGTTTAATAAATTTGAGGTAAATAATATAAAATGAATCTACTGACATAAAAGTTGCCTGTGGGCTAAATTTTTAATTCAATTAGACTCTTTCTTTATGATAGAATAATCAATTAACTAGCATGAGATTCTATATTTATGATAAAACTACTAAATTCTCATTTATAATTCCTGTGGGTAATTATGAAGAATATTTAATATTTTATCCTAATTAATTATACAACCCAATAATAAAAGTTCTTAAGTTATCATATCGTGCATAATTAATCACAATTCTAATGTTTAAAAAATATCTTTATGTGATCCTTAACTTTAAAATTGTATTCAATTAAAAATGTTGTGGCTAATCTTCAATAAAATAAAATTATAGATCACTTAAACATTAGTCCTTATTTAATGCCTATAATTTTCTTGGCTAAATCTTAATCAAATAAAATTATATGAATCACTAGACATTAAATCTAAAAGAAATACTTTATGCAACAAAATTTGAATCTCATGTGCTTAAGTAATTTGTTCAATATATGTGTGCAAAAATTACGACAGTAACATAAAACAAATAATAACTTAAACACATAAAAGTTTAAATGGCCAAACGCAATAACTGAAATAGTACTCAACAATACAGTGACAAATGAAATTTGTAGTTAGTATTTTAATATTACTAAACAAATAATAAGCATTTGACACTGTATTTACTTGACAATATCAATTAACAAGCCCACTCCATTATCACTAGCTTTTCTTATTAAACAAGTACATTTCCAATAAAGAAAGTATTGAAGTAGTCATGTACCATAAGAACAATAATGATAAAGTATGCAACTTTAGCATGGGACCCACTTTAACTTTCTCTTAGTAGAAAACTTTTAGATATAATAGACTTCTTTATGCATAAAGAAAATATGTGCGCAGTCTTCTTCTTCCTTTAGACGGATCTGCTTGACCCGGTTCAAAAGTCATTTGCAGATTCACATTTTCCAAAATTTTAAACATCCACAACGATTTTAAAACCATAACCATGTTAGAAAATCATTTTCCGACATTAATTTGCATCAAAAAAGCTTCAAAAATAGATCTAAAAACAAGACCATTTTGAAAGATTTTATAGAATCTGAAAATTAACAAGGTGGAGATAAAACAATTGCTCTGATGCCAAATGTAAGATATTTGAGAGCAATAGCGCAGCGGAAATGGTAAATCGACATACCTCCAGCCATTGTTACGAAGTCGTCGGAGTCGTCGATGGCTTCGCCTTCTTTCGGTGAGACTTCTAAGCACTCAAACCTCACTTTAGATGATATAGAATTCTGAGAATTCGTGCTTAGGAACCTTGTACGGATCTGCACTATTTATAGAAGTTCTCCCATCAAAAACATCCAATGGCAGTTTAGCAGCAGTTATAGAGAATTTGAATTCAAATTCTTGGCAGTTGAGTAATGGGTGAGGGAGTTGTAGAGATGTGGAAGAAGTTGGTTTCAACTGGTCCAAAAGTCACGGACCATTTCAACTGTTCAAATTTTTTCAAATTTTGAACTTCTAACACATCAAACTTTGATTATGGGCATTGCCGCATTGTAATTATTTCATGATGTCTGAAAGATAAGGTGTGTTGTGAAATAAGGGGTTTGGTCTCGAGAACTTGAAGATCTGGAAATTGATATTCGTCATGATGAAGGGCACTCTCATTGCGATGGACCATCATAGCAAGTCAACCCCATCGCGATGACTCTTCGCAATGGGAAGCAGGCTCATCGCGAAGAGGTGATTGGCAGTATACATGTGCATTTTTTAGTTTTCTGGGTTATTTTCCCACAACTCTTATTTTGTTCTAGAGATCCAAGGGATATTTTTTCCTAGAAACTAGGATTTTCTTCTTCTCTTGAGATAAGTACTCCATAAAACCTTTTCGTATATTGATCATTAACCTTTGTAAGACTTTAGGTTGGGAATTAATGGTGGAATTCTTGAATTTGAGCTCTAAAATTTTAAATTTGGGGGAAAATGCTATGGGTGGGTGAAATTTCACCTAGAATTGATTCTAAGTTGTACTTTGGTGATTCTTAACATGAAATTATTAGTTCTTAACATGATTAAGGCTAGTGAGAAACCTTGGGTTCTATAAAGGTGAAACCTTTAGGCCTAAAAATGGCTAAAAGGGATGAACTGTCACGATTCGATTTCCCAGGTCATGATGGCACCTACAACCTCCATGTAGGCGAACCAATCCACATAGCCCGAAATGGTTAGTAATGGGCTACTACCTAAGCAAGCACGCATAAGAAGTAAAATAAGCGAAAGCAGATAAATAAAGCAACGCGGAAGGAAAATAACCTAAATATACAAATAAAGAAACTACACAATCTCACGCTTGGTATCGAAAGTACATAAGCCACTACTAAAATGATATAGAGTACTAAAAGGTACAAAATAGAATATAAAATTGTCTCTGAATAAATAAAAGAGTTAAACAGTGCCAAAAGAAGAGATATGGTCAAACTCCAGTCGTCAGAAGCTCACCTTAGTCTCGGATTTCCAAAAGCTGCATGAGTATCTACGCGATCAACGGCGATAGCTCATACTAGGAAGATGCAGAAGTATAGTATGAGCATCAATTGCAGAGCAACGGGTACCCAATAGGCATCATAGGCTGACTAAGCGTATATAACATATAAAAGCAGTATAAAGTAGGTAGGAAATAAGTAGTCACAGAAGAAAATATAGGAAAGCACACGAAAACTAGCAATAGATAGAAGATAAAGAGAGTACAAGCATACAATGCTAGCCACAGAGGATATATATATCACAGAACACAGGTGAAGGAGATCAAAGAAGAAGCACCTGGATCCTTGTAATAACAATATATAAAGAGAGTTTAACGAACATGGCGGTATACCGATAACCTCAAATAAAAGGGGAAGAAGGAAAAACAACTAATTATAAATATGCTAGAAACACAACTCACAAAGATAAGAATAATCGAAAAGGCAACCTCACAAGTACTACCAGGAGAGAGAATAAGTTAATCCACACCACTAGCAAGTATTAATCCACTAATGATCGAAGGCCACTAATAAGTACTAATCCACTAGTGATCGGAAGGCCACTATAAGTACTATAATAAGATAGGATAAGCTAATCTACCTACAGTCTCAACGGGTGCCCATACACCCGAGAAACACAAACAAGTAAAAACAAACCCTTCGACATCCAATACTATGAAGCATACACCGAGCAAACAGTAAACAAGGATGGATTCGAACACAATATGAATGATATGATGTGATATGATCAAACTAGGTGAATCAGTAGTACTGTATGTACCTCCTACGGTGCCCGCAGGCCAGTAGGTAGGATCCATGAAAGGATTTCCCCGTATACCCCTACTATACCGTATACCTCTCCTCTGCCACACATGGTTGTTGACCCTTGGTCCAGATCGGTAAGGTCCATGGAGGTCTATGCGACCACATACAAAATTGCAGAATCTCAAATATAACTACCCGGAGTGTATCCGGGTCTAAATCAGTAATCAAAATCTCAAAGTGCTCGGAGTCTATCCAGGTCTAAATTAGTAAATCAAAATCTCAACACCCCAATGAAGGGTGTTTGGAGTATATTCGATTTTAAATTCATAGTAAAACAAGTGTAGCACTCGGCTCTCCCGAGTCTAGTATCAGTGTGAAATCCTGTGATAAAATCACCCTTTAATCTCTTTTATCTCAAGAAAATCCATAAAACCAGCTTAAAATACATTTAGAACCTTTTATACTGAAAACGGGTCCTCGGGCCATGCAAAGTTTAGAAAATGGTGATAGTTAAGCTCGCACCCATAAGTAGTAGTAAATAATGCAGAAAACTCTTTGTATGATAATGATATACCCAAACACAGTCAATATCCCAACGGCTCACAATCAACCTATTGGTCCTACACAGGCTCAATCTGCTCTATAGCATAGATAACCTGCTTAATATCACAAATCAATATTCGAGACTCATGGACATTTCCAGATAATCCACCATCTATGATCCAAAGGCATAAACAAAGGCCACACTGGGACACAAGGGTAATAATTCCAAACTAGTTGAAATACTACAACGAACTTAAGGAATAAGATGGAAAGAAGAAACAGACAAGGTCTGGGGTGCCAACCTAGTAAATCAAACCCAAGGATTCTATATAATGTAATTATAGCCTTTATACACAAAGTCTAAGGTAGGAGAAATTGTAACCTACCTGACGTCCAATGATAAGCTGCTGAAAAGATGTTGTCCAAGCTCGAACTGCTCTGAGAAGCTCCAGATCACGAATAAACTATCAAAATAACACTCTACTCGTCAATACAAAGCTAACAGTATCCATGATGCTAGTAATCTAGCCGGGTCAAAATCTGGATCAAAAGCAGACTTGTGGGTCAACTCAAAACTGGAAATAAAAATTGTCACGATGTTTCCAATCTTACCAAGAACGCATGCTCAAAAAAATTGATCATTAATCGTGAAGGATAAAGGGCCAAAACAGCCCCTATAAAGTTAAGAATCAAAGAGGGAATTAAAGAGAGAAATTAATGGAATTAGAGAAGAAAACTTATTAATTTACGACAAGGGAACGATCACAAACAAGAAATTATTCACCCCAACGCTTTGGAATAAGTCCACACAGAATTTGGAGCTTTGAAGCTCAAGAGAATGGAGGAAAATTATTTGGGGTTTGAAAGAAAAAGGAATGAGAAGGAGTTTATAAAATGCCAGCGATTACCGCAAAAGCGGAGATTTTATCGCAAAAGCGGATGTCGCAAAAGAAACAAATCCACTGCAAATGTGGAGGTCACTATTCACCAATGCCGCTACAAAAGCAGAGGTTTCATCACAAAAGTGATATCCGCAAAAGTGGACCATTACCGCAAAAGCAGACCTTTGCCGCAAAAGGGACAAAGTCTACAAAAGCGGCCATCACAAATGTAGAGGAAAGTTCACAAATGCGAACCCACCAGCAACAGTAAAACCAATAAAAATTTTAAGGCTAAAAAGTCACCGGATAGACCCTCGGGATTCATCAGGGGTCCCACGAACACAAATAAACTATACTACTCAAATAAAAATGGTATTTTAGACTCAACGGAATTGATAAAAGTTCCAAAGGAGGTTTACTTAATGAAGAGGTGGTCTCCATGCCCAAAACCAACCTTTGGCCAACTTTTTTAAAATAGAATCCAATGCCCCAAAGTGAGTCTGAAAGCCTCGGCACCCGAACTAAAGGTCCCTCTAGTCCAAAGTCAACATTCTGAAGCTAACAGTACTGATGAAATTTCTATCCAAGGCCATCTTTTTCGAATGTTGACCAAAGTCAACCAACCAACTTCAACTGGCCTGAAATTTTAAAAAGTGAGATAAAATCAAATTGAAATCTCCCAGACCCCGACCAAGGGTCTAACTAGACCAGAGTCCATGCTCCGAAGCTAACGAAACTATCAAAATTTGATTCCAAGCATGCTTGCTAAGAATGTTGACCAAAGTCAATGATTTCCTAAGTTAAAGCTCTAAAACAGGGAAATGGTCATAACGACCTAATGAATAGCCTGGGCATCAAACTACTGGTCGCATCATGTCATAAATGACTTGGTGACGCTACAAGTAAGCTCTAGCAATACAAAGATGGAGAAAATTTCCGATCATTATATGAACTTGATTAGAAACCCGTTGGGTAATGATTTTATGAATGCTATGAGTCTAGTTGTTGAGTAGTTAACCCTTGGAGAATGCTAAAAATCTTGTTTAAGGGTAGAATTGATGGGTTAAATTTTTAACGCCTACAATAAAGAGTAAATAATTTATTACTTTTGTATAATTGTTGTTTATAGACCTTGAGCATTTCGAAGAGTTAAGAAAGGGAAAGAAAATTATGTAGTAACTTTTGGATGGTAATTCTTCACTCGAGGTAGGTTACGATTATAATTAGAGTTATGATTCAACTTATTATATGATATGTGATTGAATTATGTAACTCATGATTGATCTTCAGACATGTTTAAATTGCATATGTTTTCCTGTTATTATCCTTATATATAAGCCAACAACAGTTGGACGAACACATCATTTATAACTTGTACCATAATTAGTATACAGTGTACTTGAGGAGCTATGAATAGTTCTGAATGTGAGGGGTTTCCAAAAACATGTATTTTATTTGTGAAGACACGTGTAAATTCATTTACGTGTACCAAAATTCCTCCTCTCTCACTAAACCTTCTTGAGTCTTATCTCCTTCTCCTTTCTCTCTCTAAACACACACACGCACACGGAGATACAATCTTTGAGCCATTGCTAAAAACAATAATGGCAGATATTCATCCTCAGCCACTATTTGCTGTCACAGATCTGGTGTACTACGAAAAATTCAGGTAATATTATTCTTTGATTAATTTCTATCATTTTTCTTGAATTCTTCTCAATCATCTCACGAAAATCTGGTAAAAATTCTTGGTAAAGAAATTTAAAATCAAGTTAGTACATGTAATTTTTGATTATTCTTTTATTGATTTTTACCTTTTTTCTTGTATTTTTCTTAGTTATCTCATAAAATTGGACATAAAAATTTGTCATTTGCTAGGGTAAGTTGGCCTGTGGGATTAGGTGTAATAGTACCTTTGCTAACAACAAAATTGTTGACGGTATTCTTCTGCTTAATTTATTACTTTCAGGGGATTTACCCGTTCTCTTTTTTAGAAAAGAAAATTTACCAGATTTTTTTATGGCTATTTTTAACATTCTTACGTTTTTGCTTTTCTGTTAACTGATTTTCCACATGCATGTGAAGAAGATGGGCTATAGTAAGTAAGTCCCGATCTTGAACAACTATTTTTCTTTCTCTCACTTATCTTGTGCATTTGTTTTCCTTGCTCCTACTTTCGACTCTGGATTATGGATTCATTTCAAAAATTTCTCCATTTTGATTTCTATTCTTGCTTTAGTTTTCTTTTTAGTACAACATGTATTATTTTGATTATTGAATTTATATTGGATGCTAGAAAGATGCTTCACTAGATGCCTAATAAGTACTAAATACTCCTTTTTCCTTTCCTTGTAGGTCTTCTGTAACTTAAAGATCATCATCTATCACTGAGCAATAACAAAGGTACCCTTTCGCCTGTTAACATCGAAAATATAGATATTTTGCATGTTCACGGGGAGAAAATATTCAAAATCGAGGAGAATCTGGAGCACCATACAACTATTCCAAAGTGATGCAAACTTGGTAGATGGAGATCAATTAGGTATCACCAATATCAAATATCTATTATGGAATTTTACACAGAATTTAATTGGATTGTGATGGCTCTCCTGGTCTCATATAGATATGGTAGTCCAATTTTTCACAGTTCTTTGATTTTACAAGCTCATTTACATTATTATTTTTTGTACTTTCGATGTTGACTTTAAATTTTTGTGGTGTATTAATCTTTATTTGGATCTTATTGACTTATTCTCGAAGAATTTATCTAAAAATAAATTGAAACGGAAAAATAATGAAGAGAAAAGAAGCCCTAAAGTTGAAATCTTTACCATCACATTGTGTGTTTTAGTATGAAAGCCATAACTGCAAGTTATTAGACGTCAATAAAAGAAAGAACTGCGAGAAGACTCACCAAAAATAAATTTGACTCAAAATAGAGAAACTTCACAAGAAACCCAAAAGTGAGGCTAAAAGAACAACTCTACATTAACAACTATCAAATGAAATTAATTTGGCATCTCTTTTCACACTTTGAGATAAACATTAGCTATTCTAAATTTTTTGAACAACAATACATTATTTTTTGTAAGGACTTTTCCTTCATGACCAGGCTCCTGTGAAAATAATTTATTTACCAAAATTTTAGAAAGTGTTGTATCTCAGTTTATATTTTGAATTAAAATGTCTCGTCAACTACACTTATGTCTTATCTGTATGAATCCTTTATTAATATTGATTTGTTTAAATTACTTTATAGTTATTATCTATTGAAATATTTTAAAATAACTTGTACGTTGCAATAACTAATTTGAACTACGTCATCACTCATCTCCAGGTTCTTCAGGATATGATATTAGCAAAAACTAACTTGAACTATTTTGTTCTTATAGAATGATAAAATTTCACCAATTACTGATTGTTGTTGGACATATATTTCTTATGCTACCAGCGGCTAGCCTACCATGTAACTCTTTCATTGGTTGTGCTACATAACGTTCATAGAGCAAGTTGTAGTTGCGGAGACGATGGGAAGGTGACAAAAGTAGTGGAAAAAGTGGTAGATGATGTGAACAAGGCGTTCTACTTTTCTCTTCGTTCTTCACTCTCTCAAAGTGATCTCTCAATTTTGATAGGTTTTTCCTTCAACATTTACTTCTTTATTTCACTTTGTTATTGGTGATAAGAATTTGAAAATCTTAACATTTTCAAAGTTTGTCCAATTTTATTCTATTTGAGTATTTGTGTCTGGTGTGAGCTCTCTAATTTGGCAAGTTACTTGGTGCAACCTTTCTTTGTTCATTACACTCTTGGTTGGTGATCGGAATTTTGTGGGTGTATATATTACGTATTTCTTTTATTTGAAGATATATTCCTCCTAGGGCAAGTTTACTGTTTTCTGAGCTCTATGTATCTTTGTTTTTGGTAACTTTGTCTTGTATCTGTTTAGACAAGGTAATGCAGAATAATTCTTGCTTTGTAAGATGATTATGGTACTTGCTATCTTAGTCCAATTTTATTTTGAATAGTCTTTCTTAGTTCATGTGTCTTCTCCTAAACAGACACTGCTTCTTCTTTTTTTCTTTTGTTTTTCAGATTTGATCTTTTCTTTCTCTAAATTTCATTGTTTGCTCGCTCTTTAATACTTATAGGTAAGTGTTTCTTGAATCACATATATGAGTTTTTTAATATCTAGATAATTTAAGTTGCTCTTATATTACAAATAAGTTGAGGAATGGAATATATTAAATTAGCAAAGGTGGATCGTCTGATAAGATCACTTGAATTAAATTTATTTAAATATTACTAGATAATTAGATGAATCATTCATCTAGAAAGAACAGATATCCAATATAGAAGTTACTTGAAACCTATTAAGCTATAGAAGCTTAAAAATATTAAGCACGAAAAAAAATGAGCTAGAAGACTTCTCCTAAAGCAGCCACAAAATGCACAATAATCAACCTACAAAACTCAATGAACATTCTATCGAACTTTCTATCACAATTGAACTATACAATTGTATCAATAAAATTATATTTGACATACTATACTTGCTTAGTTGTTAATTTGTAGATAATATAACATAAATTTAATTTGGTGTGTCATGCTTGTGATATGTACTCTATAATTCCAATTTACTTATTTTTTTACTAGAAGGAACTCATTTGGACTATGTGTTATCTTATTGTGATACCTAGGGAGGAAACATAACAATCGTGCTACTCTATTCCTAGGAAAATCACTAGTGGTTAGCAGCAATCTAGAAGTTGTTGCTCCTTCTAATTTTGCAAAACATAGAATGAATCTGGCCTAAATTATTATCACATTATCTTTCATTGTAGGTGTCCCTATAAAAGTTATTGCTCCTAATAATATATATCATATTATCTTTCATTGTAGGTGTCCCTGTTTCTTTCTAATCTAGAGAAGAGATGAACGCACTTGGTGAAGTTTAGAAAGTGTTTGCTGTGACAAATAAATAAAGTCCATAGATATGTAACTAAAGTACAATAGGAATGCCTCAATATGACATTCTATTGAACGCTTCAATTAAGATGGCACCTCATCTCAATCCTCATGTTATTGTTGCAGTTAGAAATTTATTTTGGCAAAAGAGGAAATTAGAGAAACCTAGACATGAGTTCAACATGATGTTCATTATTGCACCAGGTATTTATAATTTTTAGTCATTGTATCACAAATTTAAAGAGCACCACATAGTAGATTGTAATATTATTGCAAAGAATTGCATTGCTGCAAAAATTAAAAGTTGATAAAAAATAGAATAACGCATAATATCTTCAGAAGGTGGGAGACCACATTCAAAGAGATGAAATAAGATAAGGATATTGAATACAAGTAATTGAAAGTATTAGAGAAGATGTTGAGAACAATGTGTTTACTTAATTTTTGTTTGAAATTCTTTTTATGGAGTTATTGTGTCTGTGGTTGTTCTTTAAGTAAATTGGGTATAAACGAGATTTGGGGCTTAATGTTTTTCATTATTGTTCACTAAACTGCTACTCTCAGTCCTCAATTTAAGTGATCTATTTAGTTTGAGAGTGGATAAAGTTCAGAGAACACTATTTTTAAGTAACAAAAAATTAGTGCTGAAAGGCTTAACCTTTGTGTTAGGTCTTCAGTTTCTTCAAATATTTAACTTGATTGTACAAGTGAATGCTTTACTCATATTTTCAGAGTCAGATTAATTACCACTTATCCTGATCTTTGTGATTTGTTTGGTCAGTAATGGTAGTTTGCTTCAAATTTGATGTTTAGGCATTTTGAGCTAATATTTTGTACGAATATTGATTGTTCCTCAGTTAAATGAAGTGAACAAGGGGAAAAGAAGTTTTCCCCGCAACTATGACACACTTGTCAAAGTTTGAAAGTAGTACGTCTGCAGGAATTTGTCGTTAATGATTTTATCGGGACACATTTAATTAGAAGTCTAATCTCAACCTCTTTGGAAGGAGATCCAAAAGATACATGACTTCAGAGTGGAGAATCTTCCTACAAGTGAGATGCACATGTTGCAAGTTTGTAATAATTCCTAGAAGTTAGAATGTACTTTATATTGGAATACACTTTTTTTCACTCTTTCCTCAAAGGTTTTCCTTTATATTGGAGATTTCAAAGTAGAAGATGATTTTAAATTCATTAATTCACGTGAGATATGACCTTATGAGAAAAGAAAAAAATCAAAATCATGTTAGATACTGCTTGCGTCAATCATATCAATAAATACACTTATGCAAGTTTAGCATTATGTTCTATCACTAATATTCCTTTGTTCTATTTTTTACTTTTTTTTTCTATCCTTCTTCACCAAATGACTATATGAATATTCCTCACTTGAAAATATATAATGTTGGGCCCGTGTTGAGCATGGACCGCAGCCCATCTAGTGCTTGAATAAATGAGCTAGATGTACAGAAAGTGATGAGTGAATTGAGATGAACAAGTGAAAGTGTGTTTTGAGACACCTTGTATACCATGAGGTATAGGTCTGGAAACTTAGTTGCATTGATATGGATATTGATATGATCACTGTATAGCGGATATCACGTCAGTATAGTACATGAACGCCTAGAATCTCCTGCAGGTCAAGGCTAGTGGACAAAAAGAAGACCCTTAGCATATATGTACACTTTTTTTAATTAGTATTGAATTGTTATATGATTATTTACGGTGAGTTAGTTTTGTGAACTGAGATGAGACTAGAGGCATTGGTGTACGTTAGTGAAAGTTAAATGGACATAGATTCTATGTAAGATGACTATTGAAAGTGATTACTCTTTCATTTTATTGATGATATTCGATGACTTATCTGAATTTGAGATTACTGTTGTTGACTTGATTTGAGATGACTATCTGTTAATTGAATTACATGCTAAGTGTTGATGTGCCTTTACTTATTATTTGATTGGACTATATACTTATTCTAACCTGAGTCGACCTATGATATCTATCATTATATAGTATTTTATTCTAATACTACATGTACTCTTATTTTGTTGAGTGGGGACTATGTCTAGAGGTTGAGACGCGACCTCGACTAGGCTAGAAGATTGACTACTAGATCCAAGTGTGAGCACTATTTTTCATGCTGCCATAGATTCTCTTCGAGTTGTTGTCCCTCTTTCAAACAATGGAACTCTTATCATTTATTATTGTTTTAGTAATTTTTGTATATCTTAGATGTTATTTTGGATTAAGGTTTTTGTACAATGACTTTCAATTCTTGGGGGATATTTTAGTTGACTGAATTATTTTTTGTAAATTTTATCTATAGTAATTTGTCTTTCACTATGCTTTAATTAAGTTTTGATTTTTGCATTATTCTTACTTAAAAATAGCTAAGTGTAATGTTAAGTTTGGGGTTGATTGGTTCTTTCACCGGAGGATTAGTGTGGGTGCCACTCACGATCGATTGGATCGTGACAAAGTAACTCCTATCATAGATCATAATTTATATGAAAAAGGAGGAATACTATCTTGTACGGTTTATATTCATTTAAAAAAGTAATCCATGTCATCAATGACACCATAGTCGAATTCATCAGAATGTGATACCTATGAATTCACAATGAATCAACTTTTTGTCTTGAGATTATAAGTTTATTGGAGAAGTACTAGCCGTAGATATACAATAAGGTGGTGAGATGGGACAGTCCACCAATTGAGTGATTTTAATGCAATACAGATAGTGTCTCTAGGGGAAATCTTGACCCTAGTTTAGCGGTCTTCTGTATTAGGAATAAAAATAGAGATGTTATAGGAATAAAAGGCACAAAACTGCCTAATTCCTCGCTTGAAGAAATCTATGCTATTTAGAGAGAAGCTAAAATTATGTATTGACATGAAGTTACTACCTCTTATAATAAAGACATATAATCTAACTGTGGTGAACATCATAAGTGGCACATGGAGAGTCTCTTGGAGTGTGACAATGGATATCAACTTTATTAACATACTAAGAAATGTAAAGGTTGTGGTCATTTAACATGTCCCGAGGAAAGGGAAGATACTGACTTAATTTTTTGCGAACCTAGTTTTTGATTTTGTGAGTAATTTTCAGATGGATAATTTTTAAGATGTCTCAACTTTGAAAAATAAAATCATTAATATAGATAAGCAATACTTTACACATATGAGAATCAAGTAAATCAACAGACAAAAACAATGGACAAACAAAAGGTTCAGGTATACAAACATTTTAAAAGAGAACCTTTATCTTTCTGATGGGAGATTCTCATTATTGACATACATGATAATAAGTCACTATGTGTAATGCATGACATCCGATCAAAGCCTAAGCTTTTATATAACTTGCTTCTCTAGTCTTGAATTAAACCTTTATTCTCCTAATTCAGTCTATAGATTTTGATTTAGGTTCAATCTTAGTCGTTTAGCTTTGGTTCATCAATCAATCTCTCATAAACTTTTAAGCTGAATTTATATGGGGCCGGCCAAAAATTCCTTGTAACCCTCTAAGAGGGTAAGGGTAGTGAGGCTTAGATTCCAAACTAAGTATCTAACAAAATGGTAAACATTATCTCAACTAAGGGAATCCCAATACTGGAAAAACAAACTAACTGACATCTTTTGAGGCAATCATAGTTCTACACTGACAATATGTAATTTTAGGTAATGGGCCCTTGCGATTCATACCTTCTCAGTTTCTAAAATACTCCAAAAATATTTAAAATCATAACTTTGGTACTCGTTTGCCTTTCATAAAGTTGTCACTTTTGATCATTTTTTATAAAGTTGGCACCTTTGGACCTTCTACGGCTTACGTAGTTGATCAGATCAAATATCCCTTTCTTCGGGCAAGCAACCAAACTCGGCACATCCAATTCCATTTCGATCAACAACTTGGAGGTATGGCTGAGTGGCTTAAGGCATTGGTTTGCTAAATCGACATACAAGAAGATTGTATCATGGGTTCGAATCTCATTTCCTCCGGTACGGAAATAAAATGGACGGGCAAAATTACAATGTAACTTTCGTCTCTGATCAGTGTCTTTTTCAGAACCCGAGGACGGGGGGATCCTTGGGAGTGCAAGTGAGGACAAGGGGCTCTGGAGTTGTAGTGGAAGTTTCTGTTGTTCCTCGTACGGTAAGTCACTAGAACGAGATAAGCCACTAGGTTCAGTAGTTAGATATAATATTCACTAATCAGTGAAGCGCTAACAAAGTTGTCCGGGAAAGCATAAGCCTTCTCATCAGTTGCAGGGTTTGGTGGCCCGAAATTGACTTGGCTTCGCCAAAAGGCCTCATCTCTAAGAGCCCGGCTCGCGAGGCGTCCCTCTCGTAGTAGGGTTCCAACCCTCGCCTCGCTCTTGTGGCATACTATGTTTTCCCTCTCTATTCCCAAGTAAAGGGTGAGTCCCATGCATCAGTTTGTGGATCGCGATCTCACACACTAATTCTTTTTTGTCGGCATCACACATATAGCATGTGTGACGTGAGTGAGAGGTCAATCACTTTCAACTTTTCTTTCAAAATTCAACAACATGATGAAGAGCTCCTTTTGGCTCGAACCTTCTTTTTTTCGCTTTCTAGAAATATCATACATAAGAGAAGAAAGCTGCTAGCATAGGGTGGAGAAGTGCCACACCTTCGTGGATTGCTCTAGTGTAGCGTCGATTGCTGCCATTCCAAAAATCAAGGTTTAGAAGTCTTTCGTCCGGGAGATATAGCTCCTCAGCGCATACATACAGAGATCCTGTGATTTGATCAATACTAGAGACAGGAAGAACCAGAGGAAGACTCCATAGCTGATAGAACCAAGGACAAGGTCTGGACTGATGAGAAAGTGAAAAATGATCTGCACTATAGCTTCTCCCATTCCATTCATTATTGTTGCCTTCTCTGGAGACAGAGATCTTACTGCTACCTCTGAGTCTCACAATCTAGTTTTCTAGGCTTTTAGCTTTTAGAATATTCTTTCTCTCTGATCCTTCGTGCGTTCTTTATCCTATTCCGATTCGATTTAGCTTTCTTTTAGTTGCTATATCTTTATTTTGAAGAAAGGTGGACTCGACTCGAATGCCCTCTTATAAGGAAGAATTAGATGTGCGCAGAGACTCGATGGAATTGAGTCTTTCAACAGCATTTTCGACATTCACCATCAAAAGGGGGATATGACACTAGCACTAGGATCTGTCTATGCTTGGACTGATTGGAGGAGCATCCGCTTTTCGACATATCATTTTTCATAAATTCATCACGTTAGTTTATTATCTCTTTTTGAACCTTTAATATTATTTCATAAATCAATCTTTGATATTATTTTATAAATCAATCTTTGATATTATTTCATAAATCATAGCATGTTAAGAAAATTATAGTATTTTTCAATGCGTAAGTATTACGGTCATGAAAAATTTTAAAAGATTTCGTTGTGAATCCTAAACTGTGTGATACAATAGCCTATAATATACCATTAAGATCATACTATAAAACATAGGGTAAGTAATGAAAACTTTAAAGATATCATGAAAATAGTTGATAAAAAAAATCATAAACTTCAATGTAAATCATAAACTATCATATGGCTTATTGAAATTTTGGACGCTAAAATTACATAGATTACTTAGTGGATACTGATTGTGAAAGTAGTTATATGAAAATTTTGATCTTGGGAGTACATAATTGATGAGAGTACTTAGGATTTTCTAGATAAAACATATAAGAATGATGACCATATTCGAAAAAAGTTCATCATAATCAAGAGTATTATTCATAAAGAATACTTGAAATCTTTTACATGATAAGGATTAGCTCAAGGGTTCCTAATCATAGTATGTTTCATCTTTATGTTCATCATATCGTAAATCAGAATTCATAGTGAGTCATATTATTAGTAAATACTTTAAGAGCATTCATCAAATTCAGATTTCAAGAAAAAATATACTTTTTGTATTCATAATATCATGATAAAAATCATAGAATTCATGAAATGATGATGCACAGGAATTCAAAAGTGCATTAGAGAATCTTAAGAATTTTATGACATTCAAAATGAATTAACACGAGCAAGAGCATGATCTATCATGGCTTAACTTAACTTAATTATAGAAAAAAATTCATAGACATGAAGAACATAGTGTCAAAAAAATAATGATGATTCTGCTCCTAGAGACTAGCCTTACATACCTTAATTACTTCTAAATCACAAATAAAATCTGAACTTTGATAAAAAAAAATATCCAATAATCCTACAACTCAACCGTAAAGAAGAATTTCTTCGAAGATTCTGTGATCATAGAGTAGAATCGCTTCAAGAATTCATATACTGATGTTAGAATTACTTGAAAACACTTAGAATTATGTGGGAGGAACGTACCTTGGCGTGGAGAGGTATTGAGAGGAGAGGAGAGTCGTTTTAGGTTTTGAAAAATCGAAGAATAAGAAGCAAACTTAGAAAAACTCGGACTAAGTTCTGTTTATAGAGAAAGTATTTACGGTTATGACTAAAACTGCACCACTTTATTAAACAAATAGGATTATTAATGCTCATGTAAACAAATATGTATTATTATGTGGAAGAGGGAGAAATATTTCTAAGCACAAATCACAATCAACTCCCTAAATGGTTACTGAACTTGTGCAAATATCCCACTAAAGTAACTTTTATTTTTTAAAGAAAATATGGTCATTGAACTATGTATGTCTTTTCAAATAAGGTGAAACTAAGAAATGGTCAAGGGCATGTTTGGAAAGCCACTAAGAAATTAAAATAGGATGTAATTGGATATAATTACACAGTTTAGCATGACATGCGAAATGAAATAGCAAGTCAATACTAGTAAAGCAAATATTTTAAAACATAAAATATAACATAAATTCAAATTTTTTAAAAAAATTCTTATATCAAATTCCAACGTAGCATTAAATAAGTTTTACCATCACCTAAGTAAATATAATTCAAAAGGGAAACATAAGTCTATAACCTCATTTAATAATGAAATTCTACTTTAAGTCAAACACTAGAATAATAATGCAATTATACGCTAAATTAAGAAAATAAAAAACACGAGCAATTATATTGAATCATAAGAAGTAAAGGTTGGGAAATGAGAAGAAAAGAAATGAAAGATAAATAATGTAAAATGAAAAAAAATAAAAGTAAAAAAGAAACTAAAATAATAAAAATAAAAAATAAATTAAAAAGAAAAGAAATTAAAAAACAATCTTGTAATTACAACCAATTCTCAACCCACTCTACTTAACAACAAATTCAAAATGAAATGGAATTCAAATTGATCGAGAAAAAGAATCACGCTAATCGAAATTTGGGGAAAGATAGAGAGCTCTCTAGGCTCTCCTGATCAAATTGGGAGTTCGCTTTGCCAGTCCATGAATATGCCGCACCCTTGAGAATTGGCCAGGTAATTACACCCTTTCAATTATGCTTAATTCTCCTCTAAGTTTGTAATTACTTGGTCAAACAAATATGTCAAACTGTACAATTACATTCAATTATACCCAATTTCAATTCTCTTGTGGCTTTTCAAACATGACCTTAACTATTTCTTAATTTCACATTATTTTGAAAAAATGAACATAATTTAATGATCATATTTTATTTTTTAAAATAAAAATTACTTTGGTGTTATGTTTGCACAAGTTCAGTGTTTAGGGAATTGACTCCTCAAATGAGAAGGGGTCCTCTTCAAATACACGTGTCAAAAGGTCAGTGGACATCTATGGACAACAATAGCGATTTGTAATTGAATATTAAATGGGATAAGGACAAAAATGGCCACTCGGTGAAAAATAATTCCAGTCGAATGACCCATGAATTGGATATGCCAAATTATGGCCTTTTCTTTGACTTTTTCAACATTACTTCTCTTTCCTTTTTTACTTTTCATTGCTTCGATTCATTGTAATTATTTTTTTTTAAAAAAAATCACTGCTTTTCTTCATTTTGTTGTTGTTCTGTTGTCTATTTTTTTTTGGTTAAGCCTTATTTTTTTTTCTGTTTCCTTTTTAAAAATAAATTTGCTCTTCTTATTTATTTTTTTGCTGCTTTATTATAAAAAAAATTGCTCTTTTTATTTCTTTTAACAATCAAATATAATTTTTTAACCTTTTCTTATTTTTTCTCAATATAATAAAGAGCCCATTCCTATAATGTATATATACAATACAATACAATACAATACATATTGATACAATACAATACATATTTGATACATATTGACACAATATGATACATTTTTTATACATACATACATACATACATACATACATACATACATACATATATATATATATATATATATATATATATATATATATATATATATTTCCTATAATGTATATATACAATACAATACAATACATATTGATACAATACAATACATATTTGATACATATTGACACAATATGATACATTTTTTATACATACATACATACATACATACATATATATATTGATACAATACAATACATATTTGATACATATTGACACAATATGATACATTTTTTATACATACATACATACATACATACATATATACATATATATATATATATATATATATATATATATATATATATATATATATATATATATTTCCATAATGTATATATACAATACAATACAATACATATGAACAATACAATACATATTTGATACATATTGACCACAATATGATACATTTTTATACATATACTACATACATACATACATACCATATATATAATATATAATATAACATACATACATATATATATATATATATATATATATATATACATATATATATATATATATGTATATATATATATATATAAAATCATGATAAATACATTTTTATACACATCCTATACAGATATATATTCAATACAATAATTATATAGTTTCTATACACATTCTATACAAATACATATTCAATACAATAGTTATATAGTTTCTATACACATCCTATACAGTATCTATAGAAATCTTATATGGGTACATATTTATACAACAATTATACAATTTTGATACACATCCTATACAGTTTCTATAGAAATATTATACGGACGACGCGAAAAATTCAGACCCGTAAAGGAGAAGGGCCGGTGGGGGGCATTTGGGAAAGTCGGGCCGATAGGGTGGACTATCGCATCAGCAAGACGACTTTCTATACAATAATTATACAATTTCTATACACATTTATACCAAAAGGCTACAAATTGGAAATGAATATGCCGAAAGGCTATTTTTTGTCCAATTTACAAACTTAGGCCATTTATTTTGAAAGTGGCTACACAGTGTCCTTTTCCCATATTAAATTAAACCATATAGAAATCGGTGATGAAATAAACAGAGAATTTGGCCAATATCATCTCTGTTGTTTTATCCTAACTTTAAGTACATTCTTATTTTATTCCACTTAACTGAAACATCTCTTAAGTTTCTCAAACTTTACTAAAACCATCCCTCTGTTAGGTTTTCCGTTAGATACTAACAGTGCTTCATGTTTCTCACGTGAATTTGTTTCTCCCCTCCTCCATCAAAGAGCCAATTATGAGGAACATGGCAGAAAAGTTTCTGGAACCAAAAAAAAAAAGAACACTTGCGGAACACAACTCCGACCTTCTTCGTCAAAAATGTGCACACATCTCGACCCAAATATTACGACACCAACAAAATACATTTGAAGAAGAGAAAATTAAAACTTTGTAATAACGAACACTCTGTTTCTTCACAATCCTAGAGAAAAAGAATTTTTCAATCCAAATTTGCCAAAACGAACACTCTGTCTCTAGCATTCTTTTACTAAAAAGTTTTAAAAAGAATTTCAAGAAAGAAACTTAGAAAGAATTTAAGAAAAAAGAACTCCCCCTGTTCCAAAATAAGTGTGCTTTAGCTCATTTCACATTCATTAAGAAAAATAATAAATACAACGTAAAGTTTATTAAGCTACCCTTGTTTATTAATGTTTTGAAAATTGAGCACTACTAAAAAGTAGTTCTTTAATATAAGGATATAGTCGAAAACACTTATGATTTTTTGTCTTGAATTTCTAAAGCGATACTTATTTTGGAATAATTTGTTTTGCTATATCATCACTTATATTAGGCGGAGGGACTAGTATATATGGTAAAACAACAAATACTAAAAGTCAAAGAAAAATGAAGTTCGGTAAGCCAAACAAAATAAGAAGGTCCATTTCAAATCTTCATTATATGGTTAGTCATCATATTAAACATTAGAAGTTGAAGCCAGTGCTGGAGCTTTCAATTTGAAAGTTAATCCATATATGCCATCATAAGTAACTCAAAGATCTGTAGAAAGGATAGCCTAATTTGGCTATGCATCAAGAAAATTTGTCATTTTTACTAAGCTCTTGGTGGAGAGCCTGAGGTTTAGCTTGGAGGAGTATTCGGTTAAATCGATCGTTAGAAAGTAATGAGATTTGAATTACAAGGTTCTGGTGGAGAAATTAAAGCAGCACGGGGAGGAGGATCTTGCAGATGCAGAGGATGCCCAGTCAAATTGAATGACTGCTTAACGACCAAGTTAGGTTCTTGAAGTTGAAGAAAAAAATAAGTACTTCAATGATGATTTTTTTTAAAAAACGCCTCAACTTTTGTCTTTTGATGAAGAGAGAGGGAAACCAACTCACGTGACAAATGGATCAGCATTAATACCAACAAGAAATTTAACGAAAGGACGTTTTTGGTTAACTTTTGAAAACTTGAAGGATGTTTTTGGTTAAGTGAGATAAAATAAGGATGTAGTTAAGATTTGAGTGAAACAATAAGGATGATATTGGGCAAAAAAACTCAAATAAACATCCTCAAAAACTATAAATAAACTTATCTCTGCTTTATTCAAATTTACTATTAACATCCTCAATTTTTTCCTCTCCCTCGATAAACCTCAATTCCAACCATGTCGGAGAACCCTAATTGCACTGTTTATGTCGGTATGTTTTTTTCTTTTTTTTTTATAAATTTTCCCTATATGTACTCTAATTTTTCATGTCTTCATACATCAGATCTAATGTCGCACCCTTGTTTTGTTTGATATCTGAATTTAATTTCCTTTTTAATAATCAAGGAAGCAATAATTTTAGAGATATTAGTTGTAAAGTGTGTCTTTTCTGGTTATGTTTTCCGATTTGCTTAATGATGTGATTAAGTTCTGGATTTTGCTTTTTTGGGTTGTAACCTTTGAATATTTGGCTGAGTTTTGGTTATACCTACCTTTGTAATTTTTCTTCTTCTTAGAGTTGGTAATTGAGGGGTGATTGTATATCCTTTTTGGGGATTTGTTTTATCTCCTCATTCCTATGCTTTCAGATTGATTGTGTTTATAATGGAATTTCAGCTATGCCTGGAAATATTCTCCAATAGCATATAGACATTTATTTTTAAGGTGGTAGGCTTTTCAATGAATTGCTAGTTGTCCTTTATTTTTGCAAGACTTGAAAAGCTGAGTTCCCAGAACTTCAAAAATATAACAATAAGAAAAAAGGAGAAGCTACTTGTTGCAGAATTTCCATAAAAGAAGAGTTTGCTAGAACTGTCTTTTTTCCTTTCTAACCGCAGTTTTGTCAAAAGTGAAACGAACGCCGGCGTACCTTTTCTTTCCATCATGCTGTTAGAATAGAGTTACAATTTTACAACCAGTGGACCTCCTAGAATACTTCATAATGAGAACAATATCTATCTTGCCTTTGTTAGGATAGCTGACTTTGTTGAGGTGTCGGAGACGGAAGACCGTTTGCTTTCCCTATTGCTTGTTTGAATTATCTCTGCAAGAGTGTGCTTAACATATAATGCTTTTCCGATTGATAGGATATGCAATTTGTGTTGTGCTGTGAATGAGTTGTATGATGTACCACCTTCTAAGATGGGTTTGAATTTCTTTTTTTTTTTTTGGTAGGAAATTTGGATGAGAGAGTATGCGATCGTGTACTATATGACATTCTTATTCAAGCAGGGCGTCTTGTTGACCTGTACATTCCTCGTGACAAGGAAACTGATAAGCCTAAAGGTTTTGCCTTCGCTAAATATGAGACTGAAGAGATCGCGGACTATGCTGTGAAGCTTTTCTCTGGTTTAGTGACACTCTACAATAGAACATTAAAATTTGCAGTAAGTCCTTGTTACCCGTCCCTTAAGCTTTGGCTAAAATGGTCAGATTTGGTGATGTTCATTTAGTGAATTTATGTGTTCAAGTATTATTAGCTTCTGTAGTGCTTGCAAACCTAAGGTATGGGTTTACCTCCTCTATGTTCTCCAACAGAACCAGCCTCTGTGTAGATATTGGATAATCTTGGCATTGTGTACAGATCGTCAGTGTGTATTGATTTTGGCTTATGAATTGAGAGATACGCCGGACATATATTCTTTCAGTCAACTATGCGGGCTGGCAGTTGGAAATTATGGTTTTGAGGAGGCAGAGTCTACAGAAGCATTTTTGATTAGTTTATAATGTGTATTGATGGATGAATTTTTCTAAACAGATTTCTGGGCAAGAAAAGCCCTCTAATAACTCGCCAATGGCAACACCGCCGACCTTAAATATTCCCTCTACACCAAGGCCTCATCCTGTACCTTATAATGATAAGGAAATTTCACCAAATTCTGTGAGGTTTTCAAATTCATGCCGATTTCCAGAGCACCAAACTAGTTACACACAAGGTGAGGCATATTTTTTTAGTGAAGTCGTTATCCAATGCTCTTAGTCCCTTTTTTTTCTAACTTCATTATTGTTTGTTTCTTTGAGTTTTGACTTACATGCTTATAACTTTTTTCTCTATTCAGTTCCAGTTCCACCTGGTGTTTCAGTAAACCAGTCTAATGGGTATAGATCGCCTTACAATGGATATAGATCACATTATGATGGCAACAATTATGATTACGATCGAAAAGTATTTGGGACAGCTTTGGATAGTATAACACGCTCTAGGTTGGGCCGATATGACGCCCGTAACCCGACCAGTTACCCTTCTTATTGATTTTTGATTAGCTCTGGGTATCGAGAAACCTCTGACATGTCTTCTGTTAAGTTATGTAGGTGTATTGGTACCTTGGGAAGTTTGTGCAAGGTGCTTTAGATTTAGTTTTATGTATCTTTGTTGTTCATTGTTGTGGTAGTTTGTCTCTGGTTATGTTTCCGATGTCTGTACTCTTGGAACTTTATGTTATTGCTCTTTGATCCATCTCTATAATATCTATTCTAGTAGCCGGAATTGCATCTTTGTATTTGATTGTCTGAAAGGTGCAAAGATTTGTATCTTGCTTCCACTATCTTTTCTCTTTCCTTCTTCAATTACCTACTCAGTGGCACACCCGCCCCAGGTCCCACCCCCCTTCCTTTTTCTCCCCCAAGGATCTGTAGAGATGGACATATTTAGGTTTTGCTTATTTGGGATATGCGCATTGCTTGTTCGCACCCCCTTCCTCTTTCCCCCTAAGGATTTGTAGAGATGGACATATTTAGATTTTGCGTATTTGCGGTATGTGCATTGCTTGTTACTTCTTGGAGATTAAAGTTGCTCTCTATTGGTTTGTGATATGGCATTGTGAGATTTGGTATGACCATGTACTGATATCTCCCGAGTTCAGTATTTCAAATAGCTCATTAACATATGCGATCAACTGAGTCTTTTCCCACTCAGATTATTTGCAGTTCATGAAATTGCAATCAGGTGTTCATTGAAGTGCTTTTTCTCTTGATGTTGATTAATATTGTAAACCCTGGACAATGAGATGGCATGCTTGGATGGAAGTTTAACTTGTAATTAGTTAGAACTCTACTGCTATGCGAAGTAGTTAGATACTTGCATGTATGAGATATTCTAATGTGTTGATTATGTCTTTTTCAACTATTTGGAAGCTTCTACTATCTTTTTCCCTTTAGTATCACGAGTGTGGAAGACTATCAACATCATGAGTGGACAACTGGGGTTCTTACATTTAAGACATGATAATCAATTGATCTTATCTTTTAAACTTAGAATGAGATGGGTCTTTTCCTGATATCATGTTAAGAAGATGGATATTCGGCTTAACTTAACCCCAAAACTAGCTAGTGATATGAGAATTACTCAAGACTATAAAGGGAGAAGCGCTTAGTGAAAGGACTTACGCTTTGCACCTGAAGGAGATTCTCCAGTTGGGTACAGTGCAAAACCTCCATTTCGGCTGCATGAACCAGGTCAGGTCTTGCTTTCGGCATTCCCGCTGTTGACGTCCCATCGAGTTAGCTAGAAATGCTACAACCACCTATTACCTCGACTAATGCACGACTCTCTAACTGTGTATATGAATCCTCTTTATTAAATTGTCTTGTTAGGGCTTATCTTGATAAAATTAAGATTATTTCTAACCTGGTTGACCGTTTATCAGAATTCCCACCTTTTACCAACTATGAGACTGACTAGGTGAAGCTCATTTAGGGGTTTGTTGTTGGTAGTTGTATAAACTTGTACTAGACATGGGTAGAAGAAGAGGCTGTACGAAAGAATATGAGCATTCAACCCAAAACCTTAAGGTAGTAGATGGAGTGTGTTGGCGTATTTTATAAACTACTTTGGATGTCACATTTATAAGAAGTGTGGGACACCTATATAACTCAAAGCCCTCCTAGATATGTAATCTAATTTGGGGTTTACATATGGACCTACAAGTTTGAGAGTGTGCTTGCTATAGGTTGACTCTAACATATGAAAGAATCTCACGGTCCAACACAATTTTAATACTCCTTTTGTCCCAAAATATGTGATGCATTTTCTTTTCGGTCTGTTCCAAAAAGAACAATACCTTTTATATTTATAGATACTTTTAACTTTGAACTATCTATTTTACCCTGATATGATTTGCAACCACACAAATATCTATAGTTTGTTTTGGATCATACATTTCAAATATATTTTATGCTCTTTTGTCTAGCTGTGGAAAATCTACGTAACTAATTAAACTATAAACACAACGGTTTGTTGGAAGGAATTTGGGTTGAAAATCGTACTTTCGATACCAGTGGTACGATGAGTTGCATCAGTGTGATCCTCTAATATGTTGGTTCAGCATACTACCTTCTATTGCCTTCACTATTGGTGTCTTTTTGAATTATTGAGTTAGCAATATGTTTGTACCTGTATTTTGAAAATTTGGTGTTCCCTTCTGGTGGCTTAGTAGCAAATTTTTTGTGGCCCACTATTGATGTGAATTGTCAAGTATGCTTTACTTGGAAAGCCTTTGGATGCAATTATTAGATTGTGGACATTGCTTACCTTTATTAGCTTATACTTGGTAGCTCATTATATAGTGAGTGAGCAGAATGCGATTGACGGGTCAGCTCTACAGACTCATTCGGAACTATCATGAGTCTGGTTTTTCCACCCAGCGGGAACTATTGTTAGTATGCTTGGTCCATCTTCTTGAATGTTCTTTTACTACTTTCTTGACATGGATTAGAAAGCAGCCCAGTTTTTATTTTATTCTTTCTTTTCCCTCTTTCTCTCAGGGGAAGAATGAGGGCTGGGGTGGGTGAGAATGGGGAGGCTGTGCTTTTTCAAAGCCAAAGTTGTGTAGTCCATGATTTAGACCCGTTCCAGTTTTTAACATTTTTGTTTTAATTATTTGAATATGGGATCTTGTCAAGTTATCCGTGCAGCTTGTTTGCAATTGAAATCATTTTGAGAGGATGGATTTGATCAGTGTACGAGTCTCCTTCCTTTCTTTTTGTTGTTTGTTTGTATCCATATGAAAAGGCACCCCAGATGTTCCAACTATAAATAGCAAAGGCCATATTTAGCAGAAAATCTTTTTGAGTTGAATTTAATTGATTATAATGCAAAAAGCAGGAGAATTCCTGTTTAGTATTTCTTATTACCTTGATTCAAGTGTTCAGCTGGTCATATATTTGTTTTGAAGGGGGATGGAAACAAGATGTTAGCACTCATCATTGTTCATGGTTCTACTTCATTTTTAAGATAGAATTTCTTGTTTACGCCTTTATTCTATCTATTGAAATATAGTTTTCTCATTAGTCTATGATTTTTATAATTCTCTCTTCCAGTTTCCCCTCTTATCAAAAGTATCCAACTTCCTCGTTGCTACTTTGAGCATGCTTGTTTGTTCCATCTTTACGAAGCTTAGTCATCCTGTGCTAGTATATGGAGCAAATGCAACTACCGAGTATTTTATTCCCTTCAATTCAAATTTTATGTTTGGGGGATATGAAGCTAATTCCATGTTCGCAAATTAATCTGTCTGAGGTCGTGTTTACAAGTAAGCATTATTTCTCTCGTGTTGTCATTTAAGATATTCAGAATGTACCATATTACCCATAAACTGAGTGATCATCTTTTCTCAAATATCTTCCTTTCCCCACTACCCCTCTTTTGTGGTCTGTTTTCCTTCTTTTTTCATCCTTCCTCCTTTTTCTGAGTCATCCTCAAATGGTCGCTTCATTGAATTTGTAGAAATATCTCATTAAAGTAATTTTTGATTTTCTTTTTGAATAATATGGTCACTGAACTTGTAGAAATATCGCATTAAATCATTTTTTTTTTTGGGACAATATGATCATTAAACTATACACATATTTTCAATAAGGTGAACATCAACGGAAAAGTTAAAATTTTATTAGAAGTTTAAGGTTCCATTTTTAGATCCAATATACATTAACCAATTATATAAAATTTATTTGATCCATTTTAAATGAGTTCTAATAAAATGTATAATATTTATGTAACTACTAGAGCAAAATGGAGGTGCAATTTTATACAATTTTTTCATGAAAAATCAACATTATTTTCTCCTATTTTTTGTCTACACATTAATCTCAAGTTTGCAGCTAAAAATATTTGGTATTTAAGAAGTTTTTCTTAGTTGAAAATAAAGATTAGCTAGAAAGAAAATGTATAATTACTATTCATCTTTGAACATTTCAAATATAATAAATTTTAAATTGATTTTTAAACAAAAGAGCAAACTAAAATGACAAAAATATAAGCTTATGATAAAAAAAAAAGATACATGTATAAGTTTTTTAATAGATGATTGTATCTTCATTTTGCTCTAATTACATGATTTATTTTATTAAAAATTCATTTGAAATAAGCTAAATGAATTTTATATAATGAGTTAATGGGTATTGGGTATCGAGTTTAAAACTGGATCCTGAAAAGATATATGTATAAATTTTTCTACAAGTACAATGATCATATACACTTGATTGCGTTTTGGCCTTTGGTTTCATCTCTGTATTTGGACTTATGAAGACTACTCGGAGTATCCCCCCCTCCCCCCGCCCGACCCCTGGGTAAAAAGAAAAAAAAAATTGATTTACCAAATAGAAATGAAGACGAAGTTATAAGGCTAGTGAACTTGGGAGGGTAAAATGTAAAAAGAAAGGAAACGGGGAACATGAGGAGCAATTACGAAATGTTCAATTTTGGAAAGTCAGCTCTATAAATCGATTAACTAAAAGGTTAACGTAAGGTACATTGCATTTGCATCTTTTATAAGTGTAGGTTCTTGTTGTGATATAGTTTTCTTATTTGTCTCTCAAAAAGAATCATTTATATTTTCCAATTTGTTGGGATTTCATTAACATAATAGTTTACTTCTTGAGGAGATAATATATGAAAGGACGACTTCTCTTTTTCTTTTATACCTTGATTAGATAAAATTACATGAAAGTTTGGCGGTACTTATTTTGACAAATTATTATTTGTAGCAAGAACAATTTTCCTACCTAGCTGAAAGTTCTTTATTTTAATCTCAGTGCCGGGTTAAACACCACCTCATAAAGTGCGATGGAGGAAATTATCTATGGAGAAACTTTGTGAACTTGTTCAGAATTTACGATGTGATATGGTGCTATTGCGACCTTAAAAGGCCAAAGATTGTTTTCAGATATATTGGTTATGTAATCTTTTCCTAATCTCTTATCAGATTACGTTTAGTTCGCAATATTTTTTTATTTATTTTTGCATAATCAAGGTGTTAAATTTGTTTCTTTCAAATTTATTCTTATTCAGATAGATGGGTTTTTACATAATGAATAAATAGTTACTCCTCAGATAGGGTGATGTAATGAAAACATGTCTTACTAAGAATGTTGGTCATGTAAAAAGTAAAACTTACCGTGTTATCGAAGTGCAAAAAGAGCAGGGCATTTTCATGCAAAAATAAACGTAAGAAGAGAATGGCATGTTCGTGCAAAAATAAACATAAGAAGAGCAGGGCATGTTCGTGAGGTTAGTATTACTTAAATGGGACGGTTAGTATTACTTAAATGGGACGATCATAATTAGGATGCTCCGTGAAATTTTTACAATAGTAATTGTTAAAAGGTTTAATTCCTCTCTCTGCCTAGCGCATGTTAGGTTCTTCTAGCCTGCGCTTTTTGATGGCTCGAGGTCGACAGAGGAAAACCACGACTAAGAACATCGATGCTAGAAAACCCACAGAAATTCTGCTGAGTGGGACTAAGAGAAAAGGTCCAATAGTACTTAGGGACATTGAACAGCTAGAAGAACAGGACTCCGAGGATGAAGCACCATGGCCAGACCTACAGGTCAATCGTCAAAATCTAGCTACTCCAAGGAGCGACATACAACTAGTGGATGGAGCTATTCCCCCTAAAGCTTCTGGGGATGCCAACACAAGTAATATCATGCAGATGAAGATGTCTTCCAATGGAACAGTAACTCCATCAACGAGTACTGTTTCGAGGAACCCAAACGAGGACGATAAGGCTGAAGGAGTGAATCCAATTGTAAAAAATGGGGCTCGTGCTTGGGCTGGGCTGTTTGATGCTAATAAGCTTGTTGCGAAGGGTGTGAATCTCTCATATATACCCCCTTCTATACACGAGGGGGAGGTCATTGTCAACTTAAGGGGGATGATGTTGACCCTGATAATGGAGTGTGGAAGCAAGCTATTGTGATGTATGTTGTAGGTAACACTCCCTCCATTAGAGCGGTGGAGAGGTTCATAGCTAGCCACTGGAATTTTGTTCAAAAACCAAAAGTGTTCTTGCGTAATGAAGGATATTTTGTGGTGAGATTCACCAGTGTTGCTGATAAGAAGGAGATTATGTACAAAGGGTCTTCCACTATGTATAGCAGGACACTCATCTTCAAGGCCTGGTCACCTGATTTTAGCTTCAAGAAAGAGGTACTGAGAACAATTTCACTCTGGGTTAAACTCCCTGACTTGCCTTTGAATTGCTGGACTACTGCTGCTCTAAGTAAGATAGGAAGTGGCCTTGGTAAGCCAATTTGTGCTGATGCTTGCACCTCTAACATAGAGAGATTTCTGTATGCTAAAGTGCTAATAGAAATGGATGTAACTCAAGATTTGATGGAGAAATGAAGGTCAAGGATCCAACTGGAAGAGTCTTTAAGCAGGCTGTTGTGTATGAGTGAAGGCCTATGAACTGCAACAAATATTGTCAGGTGGGTGATATATGCGGAGTTGACAATCCAAGGGCCCCCAAAGACGAGCAATAGAGTAGGGAATCAAAAGAGTGGAAGCAAGTTAAGACTCTGGATCCTGATACTAACCCCTTGAATGATGAGAGGGGCAGATACATATCTCAGTTTGCACCTGTGGAGGAGGATTAAAGGGTGACAATTGAATAGATGCAAGCCAAGGAGCACAATTGGGAAGTAGCCACAGGAAAATCTGCAAGGAAGCTTTCAAAGTGTAAACAGAAGGAGCTTACTAAAAAAATGTTAAAAGGTTTGTGTATCCGAATGGTTTTGTTGAAGTCGGAAAGAGAGGGAACCTTTATAAAGACTGTACCGGCCCACATTGAAATATTAGTGAGTACAGGATAAAAAACATCATCACATTGGATCAACAAAATGTAATCCTAACTAATACTACAGCTAGGGCCTTAACCTTTTTCCTGGTTAACTTTTTAATCCTTCTGTTGATGGGTAAATCTCACCTAAATTTTTTCTTGAAAAGTGTCCTTTATTCATTGTACATTGTTATGCACAAAATCTAGACAATCATATCCTAATTTTATTTTGTCAAACTGTGTACGTTTAAAAACCTTTGTTTCTATGATTCGTAATTTATTACTTACATATCGTGTGAAAGTAGCAATATCTAGCTATTGACCTCTCTGAAGCTTGGTTCTTTTATCGAATAAGTATCTTTAATACTTGTGTGGATAAATCATTTTGTCCCAATTGGTTAGAGTATATGGCTCCTGAAATAATTACTTTACAACTTGATATTTGCAGGTACTAATTCTCCCCTCAGTTTATAATTGATGTTAATGTTGATGAAGTTCGGAGAGAATGCATGTCCTTCTGCCACGTGATAGACATGCAAACAATCCTCAGATTGTGATCCAAAATTTTGCTGCCACTTTCAATCTCTAACTTTGTGTGCAGTTATTTGGTGATAGTATGCCAATATTATATAGGAAAATGATTTTGGGCAGAATGATGTGGACAAAAATGAGCAGAATGAGGTATTTAAGATAATTTACATGGATTATGAGGGCATTATAGATATTTTTGTGTCAATTCTGCCTTTTATGAAAAAAAAATGCTATGCAGATTTTGAATTCCATTTTATTACTTCAAATTAATCATGTTTTATGTTTCTAATGCATTAAAAATGTTCTCTCGACAAGTTGAAAAGCGAGAGAACACTCAACTATCAACAAGATGCTTATATAACGGTTTGAAGGTCACGAATTCAGATAGAAGGTTAGTTGATAGTTGAGTGTTCTCTCGCTTTTCAGCGGGATAGGCTTGATGGTCGTACTTGGACCTCCTTTCTTACCGGTGGTATTAACACTATTCTCGTAGTTTCTTGTTCTAGGGATATTATTTTGTGTTTTTTGTATTTCAAATATCGCATTATTTTATTTTCAGACTGTTCATTCCTATGTATGTTATACTGCTCTTCATTTCACATTATTTTGTTGTTGTTCTTATTAGGCCTTTTTACATAGATAATGTATTATAAAAACTTATTTACAAATTATAGTATAACTTTTATTCTTACAGTTATAACTTTACTTTTCTTACAAAAAATAGAAAATCAGCTAAATACAAATATAATACATTTTTAACACAATTTTAATGTACTAACACATAAATTAATTTGAATAGTATCTGAATGTTTGAATTTAGATATAATACGTTTTTAACATCATTAATAAGAGAAAAAAATAAATAATAATTGTAATACATTTCGAATTCAATATATTATATGTGTTATAGGCATGTTTCAATGCACGTAGTGAATATATAACTAAAATATTTTTAATACAAATGCATTATAAGTATTATATGTGAATTTCAAACATTCTCGTACTATTTAAATTAGTTTACCTTGTTAGAAATGCATTATATACATTTTAGAATAACAACTATTAAATTCATAACAATGTATGATATTGAATTCAAATTGTATTACAACTATCGTTTAAATTTAATACAGTTGTAATACAACTTTAATACAACTTTTAAAAGTTTCACCTCTTCTTCTCCGGTGAATCACCACCACGATACCAGTGGGACTACTAGTAGCTCCAATCAACCCAAAAATAAATCACCACCATCACCACACAGTCCATTCACTGCTGGAGAAACTTCGTCGGATCTCCAAAACAGCTACCTCCCATCTCCTCATCCCCACAATAGTCCCATTGCCACCCATCCATTTTTGTTCCATCTCCGGTGAACAACCCACAAAGTAGCCACCAAACTCTCTTTTTTATTTATTTTTTTGGTGCAAACACCACCACCACCACCACTGTACTCCACCCTTTCTCTTCCTCCTTGTCTTCTCCGGAAAACTCACGACGCCAAAGTGACCAACAAACAATGCCACAATAACTCATACCGCTCACTATCTCTTCGTTGACTTCATTGAAGATGAACCACCACCAGAGAGAGTTTTTTTGGCTAGATATAAACGCCAATGGAGTTCTAACCTAGAAAATAAAATAAAATAAACGTGAAAGGGAAATGGAAACAGGACTGGCCATCATCGATTTTCATGGAGCTCACCAGAGCTCGTGGTTTTGGATTGGAGTTCGATGATTTTTTTGATTTGGTTGCTGCGTTGTTTGTTGTTGTTGGATCTATTTGGTGGTGTTGTGGAGGTGAGAAAGGAAAATGGGAGTTGGGGTGGTTGCTATTTGTTGTTTTGTTCGCCGAAGAAGCCATCTCCGACAAGATTGGACGGAGACGAGGAGGTGATCGAGAAAGGAAAAGAAGTTTTCAGGGAAATGGAGAAGACAACACAAGTCTGTCTATGTAAAGGACTAATCAGATTTAAAGCACCCTTAAAAAGTATAATAAAACTTCTATAAGACATTATCTATGTAAAAATTCCTTCTATTCCTTTTTTCAAACTGCCTGAATATGCTTTATTTTAAGTCAAAGGTCTATTAAAAACTATCTCTCTATATCTACTATGTTAAGGTAAGGTCTATATACACTCTACCCTCTACATATCTCACTTGTAAAATTACACTGAGTATGTTGTTATAAAAATATTAATAACTTTATAAGTTTCTTCTGAAAAGAAAAAATAATGAGGGACTAGCTTGATTACTTGTATCAAATGTAGAATATAATTTTTACTTGATGTAAAATAAAGAATGTTTCAAAGAAAGGTTGTTCAAAATCGTACGAAATTGATAACTCGAATAGAAAAAATGTTGTTGATTTATTGATTAAAGTTTAACAATTTTGATAATGGTTTAGTGTTTTTTTATCAGATTATCGATTCTATAACGATTTGGGTTTTTTTAACAGGTTAACCGATAACGCTATAGTAAATTAATAAATTACATATACACCCTTTCGATATATAAAGTCCTTCACTTATAATTTATTTTCATACTTTTACTTTTCACAATCTCAAACTCTTAGTTATTCTATAAAGTGCTAGTGTTTGCTTTTGAGCAAGATGCAATCTGCTAACTCAAGTACACAGTTCATTTTGTTTGTCACTTTATTTCTAAGTGATTTTCATTGAAGAAAAATAATCCGTGTAAAATCTTAACGGTTAGATCGATAATCGAACTGATAATAATCAATAATCAATATATTAATGATTTATAATAGTTTATCATGTCTACAAAATCAATAACTGATAAACTTTAAAATCGAATCGAATCGATCAATACACATCCCTATTTCAAAGCATATATACCTTATTAGTAATTTTATTCAAAGAACGGTAAAAGGAAGAAAAATAATGAAAGGCCAGCTTGATCACATATTCACATATATTTTTTACATGTAGGGTGTATTTGGTATGAAGGAAATTATTTTTGATGAAAAATATTTTATGAAAATTAAGTTGGTTTCTTACTTATTTTCTCATGTTTGGTTGGAAAGTGAAAAATCTTTTTCGAAAATTTTTTTCTACTATTTGATTGATGAGTGAGAACACATTTAAAAAAAATAGTTTTAGTTTTTGGCTAGAGAGTAGAAAATATTTTTTAGGGGGTAAGTTGGAGGTTGGGTACTAAAAAAATTACTTTTTTTCTAAGAAAATTGAATCTTGGGTGGGGTGAAGGTGGTGGTGGTGGGTTAGGGGAGGGGGGTAAGATGGGGTAGTTGGGAGGGGGTTTACAAAAAAATTCCTTTTTTTCTTAAAAAAAATGAGTTTTCGGTGGGGTGGAGGTTTGGGGTGGTGGTGGTGATAAGGTGGGGTGGGGTACAAAAATAATTTTTTTTTTTAAATATTTTTTTTTAAAAAAATGTTAAAAATTGGGTTTGGGGTGTTATAAAAAATTAATTTTTTTTTAAAAAAAATTGAAACATTTTTTAGGGTGGGTGGGGCAAGTGGGGGTGGAGGTGGAGGTGGAGGTGGGGGTAGGTTGAATAGAAAAAATATTTTTAAAAAATTATGTGAGGTAGGGTGTGGGGAGGTGTGTGGAGGTAGGGGGTGAGAGTAGGGGAGTGGAGTGGCGTGACTGTGAGATTGGGGTGTTGCGAGGGTGGAGACTTGTTTTCCCTACTTTTATTAGAGAAGTCATTTTCCTTATTTTTAAGGAACTTGTTTTCGAAAATATATTCTAAATTTTTTGACAAACCAAACACAAGTAAATAGGAAAAATATTTTCCTTCATACGAAACACACCCTTAGTTTAATCTGTTATATTATCCTATAATGATGTATGTTTAAACATATTTAATTTTTTAAAATAGGGTAAATTTATCTAAAATTGTGAAATTAAGCTTTTCTAAATATTTTTCTCACATTTCATTAATTAATAATTATATTAAATTATGGATTTTCCTAAAACAAAAAACAAAATAAATGAGATTTGGTTTATTATCTATACTATAACAAGATCAATTATATATGTAGAAAATAATTTTGTGATAAATCTAATATAGTATATTTATTTACTTGTATAATAACATTATTTTTGTTGAATGCTGACAATAAATTTGACTTGGTTAAACATAATCATTAAAAGATGATATAACTGATTAAATTAAACTTTGTAACTAAGTTTTTAAGCATATTTAATTTTTAAAATTGAATAAATTTGTCTGAAAGTTATGGAATTAGTCTTTGTTTTATATTTTTCTCACATTCCATTAATTAATAGGTTTTATTTTCTTCTAAGGAAATAGAAGAAATAGATTTAGTTTACTTCCTATATAATAACAAGAGTTATATATGTGTGGCTTCCATACGTAGAAAATAATTTTGTGATATAAATATAGAAACCGCTATATTTGATTACTTGCATATTTACATTAATTTTGTTGAATGCTAACCAAAAATCTAACTTAGTTGATCCACTGGTTGCGGTCATTTGGTGATCAACTAAGTCAACTATAGGAATAAGAAAAAAATAAAAGAATTAATAGTGTAATACTATTTTTTTGTGATAAAACTATGAGATAAGATAGTACATTTGGTAACATGTATAATTACATTATTTTAGTTGAATTATAACAAAAAATTCACTACTTACTCATCTTTATTCACCTAGTTAACTCCTACACGATGAACTTCTTGTCGTACAGTAGCTAATGTCCTGTGTAATAATGTATTTATAAAATATTTAATCAAATCATATTTTTTTTCATATACGCTTGTCTAAATCTTGCAATGTCCTATGTTGTTGTATATTACGGGTTGATTTAAATTATTTTTTTATAAACTTAACCTTGTTAGTCTTCCCCTCTAATTTATTCAAGCAGATAAATATATTTGATTAACACACTCGACAGATGAGGCTATTCCAGCCCAGCAGTAACCATCCAAACCTTGCGATCGCCGGTTCACGAGTTCGAGTCTGGCACATGTCACAAAATTTTGATTTTTTTAAAAATTAGAACATACATCATTAAAGGATAATATAACGAGTTAAATTAAATTTTGTAACTAAGGTTTTAAACATATTTAATTTTGAAATCGGGTAAATTCATCTATTATGTGGAATTAATTTTTTTTAAAAATATTTTTCTCACATTCCATCAATTAATAATTGTATTAAATTTTGTTTCTTAATTAGAAAATGAAATAAATAAGTTTTGGTTTACGGCCTATACACTATAACAAGAGTTATATATATAGAAAATAATTTTGTGGTTGAACTATAGCCTAAGATTCTATATTTGAATATTTGTGTAATTAATTACATTGTTTTTGTTGAATACTAACCACAAGTCTAACTTGGTTGATCGTCGAATACTGATGTGAGGCTAAAAGTAGTATTTTTATGATATAGATTACCTCACATTTTACTTGTTCTAAGACGCTTTTGAGCTTACTTTTTATGAATTACGCTTACGTAGCTTGTTTTGATGTGTAGATTGAAAAGTAAAGGGTTTTGCACGGATTTGGAGCATTATGGAGCGAATATGGAGCTTTGAAGTTTGAGTAGGAGCTGAGGAAGATGATCCGGAGCATGTCCATGGTTAGGAGATCAAGACGAGAGCTTAACAGAGGCAAAAAATACACTACAAAGAGGCCCTGGGCACCACCCCAGGTGCTCCCATAGTGCACTGGAGCAGAAGCCACAAGTGGACTACCTAAATTCACTATGGCGCCACCGACGATGCAGCTCATGGGGAGGCTACATGCCGAATTCTGGCCTAGTTCAACCAAAATTGGTCTTTTCGACCCAGATCCAACCCGGAACCCTTCTAAACCCTATAAATACTACTTTCTTCAGATTTTAAAAGAGAACAACATAAGATAAGAGAGAACATCAATAGAAGAGCGTAGAGGAAGACAAAGGGGCATTTTTGGGGGAGAAACACGCCAAGACGGAGACTCAAGAGTTTCTACCTAGATTTTTCTTTTTCTTTTGCCTTGTATGATTGAATCTTTGCTTATTCATGAATTATTGCGGTTGTAATCAGTTCATGAGTAGCTAAACTTATAGTATCTAGGATTGTGGATGAATATGAACGTTGTTGTTTGAATGTTAAAGTAGTTTGATTGAATTTCCACTATTTGAGTTGCTTATCTTTTTTTGATTCTACTTAATTTTCTGGACAATTATTGAGTACTATCTATGATTTGTAAGTTGAACTAGGAATAGAGAAATTACATTTGCAATAAGAAAAGGTAGAGCTTAGTCCTGGATCCCTTCTGGGAGAAATAATTCGCTTATGTGGATAGGAATATATCCGTTAGCCTTGCTTAGTTGACACGGAAGATAAATCACCTGCATTTCACTATTGACCGATGATCATAGGAATATAGGCGTTAGGAATAGTTGAGTAGGCATAGAGACAGTTTGGAAAGACGCTCAACATCACAAATGTCAATCCGCAACTAGTAACTCAGGAAATCAGTCAAACTAGTTAATCGATAACTCAACTGGATCATTCTAAGTACGCAACCCTGGATCCCTAATCATTTCTGAAATTACAATTATTTAAAATCATCTAAAGTATTAGAAATATAGTAATTAGTAGTTAATTAGCTAAACTAAACACTCTTCTCCCATTTACATCACTAAATAGTTAGATTAGTAATTTATTTTAGTTATTTATTCATCAATTTCCTGTGAGATCAATATTTGGACTCACAAGTTCTATATTACTTATCAGACTGCGTACACTTGCATGTGCATAAGACTAACTAAATTCTAACAAGTTTTTGGTGCCATTGACGGGGAATTGTTAGAGATTGATATTCTATTTTGAGTTTTTATTAAATCTGTTCAGTTTTTACTTATAGTTGTTATTTTGTTTTATTACAGATTTCAGGTAGTGTATGCCAAATACACAATGTCAAGGCAGTCCCTTGATTCCATTTGATCCTAAAATCGTAAGAACTGCGAGAAGATTCAAAGTTATGGGTGACCAAATTAACCAAAACTTAAATTGTTACAGAGTCCAACAACCTGTTGGGTGCAGGGACACATACTTGTGTCAACTTTGCTAGGCCAAATCATGAGAACACCTTCAAAGCAATAGTTAAGCCAACAATTATGGATAATTTTGAACTAAAAGAAGGAATGATACGACTAGTACAGAACACTTGCCAATTTTTGGGTAAACCAGACAAAGACTTAACAAAATTCGTGGAGCTGAGTGATAACTTCCACTATCAGAACGTGTTGGATGAGTACGTAAAGCTTACTTTGTTCTCTTTTTCACTTATTGGGGAAGCAAAGAAATGGTTGCATAATGAACCAGTAGGTTCAATCACTACTCAAGATGGATTGTTAGAGAAGTTCCTTAATCGATTCTTCTCTTCGACAAGAACTAAAGAGTTACGAGGAAGAATATCCAATTTTGTGCAGAAAGGTATTGAGTCATTGCTATAAGCATGCAAAAGGTATAAGGATTATCTCAGAGATTGCCCTCATCATCAGCAGCCAAAAGAGATCATTGACCACAACTTCATCGAAGGGCTGAGAACAAACTCCAAGACACTGTTAGATGCTACAACTCAATGGAAAATCTTGTCCAAGAGTTATGATGAAATAGAAGAATTTCTCAACCTTATGTATGCAAATATTAGAGACTATCAAGAGCCGAGTAGAGTATTCTTCTCAGCTTCACAAAAAGAGTCAGGGAAGCTAGAGTTAGATGATGTTAGAATCTATCTTTTATGTGGGATAACAAAATTGTGGAATAGGTTATCATCGTAATGGATATGGACAGAATTCTTAGAGAGGTAATCAGAAGCAGCCATTCACATAATCACAAGCTCAAGTCAGTAGTTCTCTTGAAGAGATATTCAAGTAGTTTGCAGCTCAGACTCAACAGTTCAATCAAGCTCAGCAGGTAATCAATGAAGAACATAAGAAATTAATTATTGACACAAAACTAAAATTGGGTCAATTAGCTGTAGCATTACATGCGAGACCTGAAGGGGCATTACCTAGTGATATAGAGAAAAATCCAAAGAAAACGGTTAATGTAGTCACCTTGAGAAGTGAAAAAAAGTTAAAAATACAACCTCAGAGAGATAGAAGACAGAACGAAGAGTTGAGGTTTACACCAGAGAAAGAGAAAGAAATTGAAGAAATTGAGAAATTGATTGAAGAGTTAATAGTAAAGCCACCACCACCATTCCCATAGAGGTTTGAGAAACAGAAAGCAGACAAGGCTTGTTCGAGAATTCTAGACATATTGAAGTAGGTTCATGTGAATATTTCATTGGTGAAGTTTTTGCAAGATGTACCAAAATACGCCAAGAACTTGATAAGTATAGTTGCAAATAAGAGGTGCCTTACAGAGTTTGAGACAGTTGCACTCACTGAAGAGTGTAGTTCGAGAATCAGAAACAAGCTCCCTCTAAAGTTGAAAGATCTAGGCAACTCCACTATTTCTATAAGTATTAGAGACAGAGATACGAGAAGAGCACTTTGTGACTTAGGTTCCAACATAAATTTGATGCCCACTTTAGTTTTCAATACTTTAGGACTTGGTGAACCAAGGCCTACCACAGTTACCTTACAATTGACAGATAGTTCTTTAGCCTATCCTAGCAAAATTATTGAAGATGTGTTAGTAAATGTGGGACCATTTACTCTGCCTATGAACTTAATTATTATTGATTATGAGGTCGACAAGGATGTACCCATCATTCTTGATAGAGATTTCTTGGCCACAACTGATGCAGTAATAAGGCTGAAGTTTGGTAAGACGTCTATAAAAGTGGGGGAAACTGAAGCCACATTTAATGTATTAAAGGCAAATCATTTGCCTGCATATTATGAGGAGATCAAAGTCATCAATGTGGGTACTCCAAGAGTGGCCAAGGCAAGACAAAAAACTCATTCAAATTGAAATAACCCTTTGAAGGGTCCTCGAAGATTGAATCTGACAGAAAAGGATATTGTGACTATAGAGGATGAGATTGAAAGAGATATCAAGGATAAATGTCTATTATAAAATGGCTGGGAGAGGGACCTCATATTTCACATAAAGAAATTCTTGAATGTGTACAAAAAGTATGACAAAGTCATTAATGATGAGATGAAGTTATATTGTTTTCTTGCTCTCTTATGGTAGAATCAAGGGAATGGTATATAAACACTTCATCAGAGTTAGTAGAGACATGGCCTAGGTTGGTTTATACATTCATCTATGAGTTAAGTTCATAATCGGAAAGACACAAATGGTAAACAAGATTGTGAATTTTGAACAAGAGGAGAAAGAGTTACTCTCTGACGCTTGGGCAAGATTCAATCATCTTATTGATTATTTGGGTTTGGGCTTATCTAAGGTAATAATGAGGGACATGATAAGTCGGTAATCTACCAATTTATTGAGCCTTTAATTATGAATTATTTCTATGTTTTAAGGAGATTTAGAGGTTCTTATGACCTTTATTGATGTGTATACAGGTACTCTTGATCAAAGATGGAAAATAAGGAAATAGACCCAAAAAGAGCCTAAAAGGAGTTGAAGTGTGAAGTGAGCAAATAAGACAAAGATCTTGCTGAGAGATGTGGACCTCATGTGACACACACTTGCCTTGGTGCGTACCGCACCTCAAACTACATAAAGCATGGAGTTAGTTGAAGGATCTGTAAAGGGGTGCAGTCGCTGTGCGACGCGCACATTGCTTGGTGTGAACCGCACCCCACTTTGCATGGAGCCCCAAAGTCTAGCTGTCACTGGTCCAACTGAATAGAGCTATGCGATGCGCACATCAAGACGTGTGAACCGCATAGCTCCCAAAGGGCATTTTTGTCCAACTTGGTGTGATATTTTGGGAACATTCTAAAACCTAAGTCAGGCACATTTTTAGACAGTTTTTGAATAAGTTTTGAATAGTTTTGAGTAGTGAGCAAGTTTTCTCTCCAAGAAAGAAGAAGAGGGTCTCACTCCAATTCCTTCTTCCTAACTCTTGGAATCACCATTCTTGTAAAAACTGAGCTTGGATATTGAATATTTAGCTTGAATGAAAGGGAATTTGACCTACCCATTTGGTATTGTTCTTTATTCCTTTAGCATGAGTAGCTAAATCTCTTATGTAGGGATGTGTTGATAATGGATGCTTGATAAATGGGTATGAGTGTTGCTAATTTGTATTTATAATTGCTAATATAACATGGTTCTAGTGATTTCACCATATTTTAACTCTAAAATTGATGGTTGCAAATATTGATTTACCTCACTTGATTGTGTTCTTGCTTGCAAAAGGGGTTTATAATTTTGTATGTGAAATTGCTAGTGGTTATTTAGGATTTCACTTAGATTGAGACTAGAAATAGCTCAATTCACTGGAAATACCCATTTAAGGATCTTAGCTAGAAATAGTGTGACCTCCCCAAGCATATGTTGGTTTTTTTATTGTCTAAACAACGATGTTTGAATAAAAACCGTTGGATATATGATTGTTTAATCGAGATATTGACAAGCATACCTAAAACCAACGCTATCCATGTCATCTAGCGAGAATTTATATGAATGAGCAAGCACCCTAGCCCATATTCGGGTCCCATTGTACACACATCCCTAGTCGTCCTCTCTCATTGTTTACACCCACTTTTACTATATTGTCTTACTTTGAATTGTGAATTGTGACAGATTTCCCAGTTCTCCCTTCCCTTACTCTTATTGTTTGTGAACAAGTTACTCTCGTTGTGAAGTCTTTTCTTTACAATCGACTTGGCTAGTCACCAATTATCTATGGGATTGACCCTGACTCCCATTGAGAATATATAAATGTGTTTTGCTCTAATGATTTCCGATACCTCCATCTAGGAGAGTACACTAGAGTGTTATCAAAAATAGCGCTGTTGCCGGGGAATTGAATTTGAATAGCCTTTTTGATTGTGAATTGAAATCACCTTGTTGAATGTTTGTTCTTTTTATTTGGTTTGTTGTTTTTGTTCATTGCTTAGGTAGACCATGAGCAAATTGGGCGATAATAAAAGTGTCAATGAAAGTCTTAATGGATTCATGAATGAGGCCAATGAACCCGTACCTCAAGTGGGAGTAGGTTCAATCCCCCTACCCCTAACGATTAGAAATGCTGTGTTCCACATCACTAGCACAATGCTCTATCTAATTTAAATGAAGGGGATGCTTGGAGGAGCAACTCACGAAGATACAAATAGGCACATCTGAAACTTTGTGGAGATATGCCAGCCGTTTATCTTCCAAAACATACCCCGAGAATCTATCTAACTTCGCCTATTCCTCTTCTCTCAAATAGAGGAAGCCACGTCTTGGTCGGAGGAATTGCCGAATGGGTCAATCACCTCTTGGGATGAATTGGTAAACACTTTCACTACTAGATTCTTCCTTCCGTCATGGATGATGCAGCTGAGGGATAAGATTACCAACTACTTCCAACTCCGCGATGAGCCTTTGCATGAGGCATGGTTGAGATTCAAGAAGAAGCTCGTGTTGTGTGCTAACCATGGATTGCTGAACAATGTCTTGCTACAAAGCTTTTTTAGATCATTGAACTCGATGAATAAGTCCGTAGCCAACAATCTTGGAGGTGGTACCTTTATGGATCTATAATTTCCTCTTACCTCATCCCTCCTAGAGAGAATGACCAAGACTAACCAAGCTTGGCACACAAGGGAGGTGGATGTTCCTACCTCGGGAGTGACAACATCCATCTTAACAAATGCGATGCAGAGAAAGGATGAAGAAAGAGATGAGACCATGGCAAAAATGATAACGCAAATAGACTTTCTAGCCAAGTATATGATGGGGGCAGGTGGTGCTAAGACTGTGAATGCTGTGAGTACACCAGAGATCAAGGATAGTGATGATGAGCTTATGACCATCATGGATGGTAAACTTTGCTACTTGTCGGTGAGTTCTTGTCCCGGGTATTATCGCCCGAGGGATGAGAATTAAGGTTGGAATAGGGACAAGGAACGAGATGAAAATTGGAGGGACTGTGACAAAGAGGGCGATAGATACAATCATCGGAGCTCCAATCCTTACATACCTCCAAATAAGTCAGACTCCTTATATCAACCCACCACAAGCAATTGCGGGCACTTAAAGATTGAGGACATGTTGTCCTTGGTGTTGAAGAAAGTAGAAACTACAAATACTGGGGTTAGTGAGCTCAAAAGTGAAGTTTCAACACTTCATCAAACCGTGATCTCTCATTCAGACTCAATCAAACATCTTGAGACCCAAATGAATCATCTATCCACTCAAATGAACCAGAGGATGAAGGGAACACTTCCTAGTGACACCACAACCAATCCTAAAAATGATGCTCATGTCATGGCCATTGTTACTAGAAGTTGAAGAACAAGTGATGTAGTGAGAAAGCCCATCATGGAGCCAGTTGTTGTAGCAAAGAAGCCTATTGTTGAAATCATTGTGGAGCCGTGTGACAAAGAAGAAGAGGCTGCTTATGACAAATATATTATAGAACCGAAGGTTGGGGTAAAGCTTGGTGCACCCAAAACCCCGGTGAATATTGATGTTGATGATGAGACAGAGGAGGCTGAATCTCCTCTCCAAGTTGCCATTGATGTTGAGAAAGACCCTCATTTTCTCAAAGTGTGCCAGCCACACTACCAAAGGGACTTCCTCCATACCCTCAAAGGTTAAACAAGAAGCAGAAAGAGCACAAATTCAATGAGTTTGTTGACATGTTCAACAAACTTTCGATAAATATTCCTTTGGTTGAAGCTTTTATGCAGATGTCGGGGTACTCCAAGTTTATGAAAGAGTTTCTCAAAAAGAAGAAGGTTGTTGATGTGGGCACCATTGAGATATCACACAGTTGTAGCACTGTGATGACAAGCAATGTTGCTACAAAATGAGATGATCCGGGTGCATTCATCATACCATGTACTATTGGGCATCATACCATGTACTATTGGGCTATTTGTGTTCTGTAAGCCTTGTGTGACCTAGGGGTGAGCATCAACTTAATGTCTCTAGTGATCTTCAACAATTTAGGATTGGGTACACCCAAACCTACATATGTGAGGATACTCATGGCTGATTGGTTCATTAAGCATCCGGTAGGAATCCTATTTGACGTATTGGTGAAGGTCAACAAGTTCATTCTCCTGGAAAACTTTGTGATCTTGGATTGTGAAGTAGATGTTAAGGTGCCCATCATCTTGGGGCGACCATTATTAGCCACAGGGAGAGCACTTGTGGATGTTGAACTTGGTGAACTTAAATTCTGAGTTGGAAGCAAAGTGGTGACATTCATCGTATGCCAACCCACAAGGCCTCCGACTGAATTATGAGTGATCTCGGTGATAGATGTTGAGGGCAAGATTGATCATGCCCTTGAGGAGTGTGAAATAGGAAAGACACCCAAGTTTGAAGAGTTGCCAAGTCAGCAACATGATAATGTTTTGAGGACGTTGAAGGAGGAATTCCCCTTCTTGGGATGGGGCTACGCTAACCAAATTGGCTTGCTATCCGACAATGACTAAGGTTGAGGTACCATCGTCGAGCTGCGATGTTAAGCAAGCACTTTTTGGGAGGCAAACTTAGTGTTTTTACTTTATTTTTGGTTATCTTTTGTTATTTTTGGTTTGTTTTACGAATGCAAGGAGCAGAGGAATGAACAAGTGGAAAAATAGGGCAAAAAAGAGATGTGTGGAGGACCGTGCAGTTCACACAAGCTATTGTGCATGTCGCACGACCCAACACACTCCAAAATAAAAACCTGGGAAGAAAATTACAAAGCTGAGGAGATGTGCACTAGGCTGTGCAGTTTGCACATGCCCAAGTGTGCGTCGCACCTCCTTCGCACCACAGAACAGAAAGCTGGCTAAGTTTGGGGCATGAAAAAGGTGAGGTGCAAAGCGACATGCAGTCCGCACAAGGGCTTGTGCGAATTGCACATTGCGGTGAACTAAGGTAAGTTTTAAATTTTAAATTGACCTACCCATTGACTGACCCAACCCGTAGACCGACCTGGTGACCTTTTCTCTTCTTTTCTCCTTTAAACTGCCACCCTCACCTCTTTTTATTCCATATTTTTCTTCAAATATCCCAATTCTCTCCAAAAACCTCCCACAAATCCCTCAATTTTCCTTAAAATATTCTCTTTATCCTCCACAAACTTCGTCGCCACTTTCCACCAGTGCCGCCGTCATTGGTTCTCCAGGAAAGGTTGTTAGGTCTGCATTGTTGCACCTTTAAAAGCTTCAATTTTTGCTTCTCTTCACTTAATCTTCACTTGTGTTAAGTTCCCCAATATTAAATACATGTTTTTATATTGATTCGGAACTCATATTATGAAGCATGCTTATTAAAATTGCCACATTGATTTTGGGTGAGATCCGAAATTTTTGAGTTTCCAATTTTGAATTGTATTGTGGATTTTGCTTAGGATCAACTTGGTAGAACTTGATGTTGTGATAATGCATGTTGTTTGTAGTAGATTTTAGCCTTGAAAATCTGTGTTTGGGGTGAAGTATGAGTAACCCACTTGTGATTGATGCATGATTTGGCCCTATGATAGATTGGATGACATCATTGTTTAGGGCAAATCATCATTTTTCATGAGGTTTGGTCAAAAATTGATGATTGAAGTTGAAATTTGTTACTATTGTGTATCCATAATATTTGTTGAATATGAATTGTTAGGTATATGATCATGTGCGGGGAGGTAGAAATTGTTGTTGAACTTTTATGCTTGATTATTGCAATTGAAGGCTTGATGATCCCGATGATTGACGGGGTAACGTCCTTCTTAAGGGAAGTCGTTGAGCTCTTCTTTTGTTTGTTAATCGTATTAATGGAATTTTGGGGAAGTCTGAGTACTCGGATGAATGTGTGGTCATATTATGTTTTGCCCCTTTGTTTAAATTGCTGGTTTGTTGAGTGGTGCTTATGCAAATCTTTCTCTATGAATCACATGCTAAGTCACAAGAACACAAGGAACCCAAAATTCTAAATTGTTTCCTTGTGCGTTTCATATGTGACACATAGATCTTGAGGTGCGGAACGCACAAGGCACCACACCATGTTGAAGAATAAGTTGCCAGTTCACTATTTCGAGGGGCGAACCTTGGTGTGATGCGCACTCTGGCTAGTGCAGTCCGCACCAGCTTTGCACCTCAATGAAAAATAACTGAAGGTTTCTGTTAGCTCGTGCAAAGTCACGTACGATGCACACTCTGTCTAGTGAGGTTCGCACGTGGTATGCACGAGCCATGAGTCACCTACTTTGTTTTTATACTTCATTGCATTCCATCCATTTTAGTTTGTTAACTTCTTTTTAATATTTTCTTTCACATATGTTAAAAACACAAAAAGATTTGCTTTTGTTTTTGGACTCACAATCTTCAATGTGCAAAACATGTCTTCTAGCAGGGGCAGTGTCGAGCGGAGTTCACGAAGGCCAATAGCTCCTTCCTCCTTTTCTCCAACCTCAAAGGGCAAGAACAAGACCCCAACATCTTTCCATGCCCAAGTTTCAGAGGAGGAGAGGATTCGGTTCGTAATGGAAGGTATGAGGGCCGTTTATGATTGTGACAAGGTTAGGTCCTTTAACACGGAGCAGAGTTTCAACCTGGATGCAGTGGGCGATAACCTATCCAACATCTCCGTAAAGTTTGCCAACCGACAGTGGCAACCATTCCAGGAGATGCCTGGGAACTATTATAAGGAGATTATCCGAGAATTCTTTGCCTCATACCAAACCACACAAGATGCTAAGGGCTACAAAGGGGGTTCAAAAACTTTCCCTGCTTTGGAATCCATAATAGTTCGAGGCAAGGAAATCTGGATCACTCCGCTGCAATTAATGCCGTCTATTGGAGCATCCTAATTGAGCCAACACCTGAACTCATGGCCAAGCTGATTGTCAAGCACAAACCTCTTGAGTGGGTGGTTCCTATTAGTGCTCCTGAGATTCCTCTTTGGGCCACTATAGGGGGTGACATACTGCAATGGTCCCTGCACTTTGAGGCACGCCTGTGGTATAATTTTGTTCGCTCCTACTTTCTACCTTCTCAGAATGACCAAAAGATTACCCATGATGGAGCCATCCTGGTAGCCTCAATCATGGTTGGGGACCATATCAACTTTGGTGAGATTATTGCCTTTGTGATCAAAAGGAAGGCTCATAGGTTTAGGGATGCATTCCCCTTTTCTGTGCTCATCAGTAAACTTTGTGCAAACGCCGACATTGCTTCTTTCAGCTGTGACACTCCTACTCCCGCCACTGGTGTGCTGGACCTTGATAAGAAAACTGACAAGGATTCCCCTCATTTCAAAAGGCGCAGGGTAGAGACATCAGTGAAAGTTGAGGTTGATGACTCAGATGCTGAAGCAAATGCTTCCTCTCCTTCTAAGGCCACTTCAGAAGCATGCTCCCCCACGATCGCTGCACCTAGAGGGCCTTTGACCAAGAATGGCCTCTAGGATATGGTTGATAAGATATATAATCATGAAAGGCAACTGAATGACTTGGCTAATAAGTTGCCTGGTATAATACAAAGAGCTGTCAAGAGTGCCATGCAAGGGGTAGTGGAAAGTGTCACCAAACTCTTCAAAAGGGTGGACAATGTTGAGGGTGCGGTGAAGGAACTCAAGAAGGATGTGGCCAAAGCAAAAGGAAAAGCTCTAGTTGAGGAGGCATATTTGAGCACCTTGCCCAGCCCCGCCAGATTTATGTACCCATGGATAACTTGTTTGCATCTTATGAGGATGATGAGGCTGATCTACCTGGTGATGAGAATGCAGAGCTGGATGATGATGAGAACCTAGAGTTCTAGTAGGCTCTCAAGGACTCCACAGTGACAGCACACTCCCAAAAGGGTGGTGCAGGTCCTAGTGGAGATGCCGCAGATGAAACAGCAACAGTTGATGATGATGAGGCATAATCCTCAGGGAGTTATACCACTTCTCTCCTTATTTGATCTTAAAGCATTGAGGGCAATGATTCTTTTTATGGGGTGATGTGGTGTTATTATATTTAGGTGCCCATGTTGGGCTTGAGATATTTTATTACCCTTGCCGGGCCTTGTTGACATTTTTATTTTTCCTTGCTAGATTTTATTTGGCCCTTGTCGGGCATGTTGAATGATTGTGATGATATCACCCTTGCCGGGCCTTTTTATTATGTTTTTGAGCTTAATTATGCCCTCATCGGGCTTGATTTTTAATTCTTGATTGTGTGCCGGGTTAGTCTTACACAATTCCATTGTCTTGCTACGCGTGCCTTGCAAATACGCTAAGGGCCTATGCCGAGGCTTGTTTTTAAAGTGACTCATGAGCGTGCAAATTTGGTTATCACCTTGTTAATAGTAGTTTAGTAATAAACTCTGAGGGTTTTCTTAATACCATGGTTCTTTCCCAAGGAGCAAATATTTTCTTTATTTTCTTTTTCTTTTTCTTTTCTTTTATTTTTGTGTCGAATCGGGTTGGTATTTCCCTATTATAGATTGAGAGGAGACTTTCTTAAGAAAAAATGTCAAGTTTTAGTTTAATTTGAGTTCGTAATGTGCTTGTCTCGAAATGGACCCACCGATTTTTTTCTTGGCAAGACATTTTTGAAAAGGAAAGGAAAGAGGGAAAATGAAATTTTGAGGAAAGCATTCTCTTGTCATGACTTGCACACCCTCGTTTTGGTTTGATCGATTCACAAACGAGTGTGTAATGAACTCAAAATATCTTGTCAAAAGTCATTTGTCCAAATTGATCTTGAGACTACTGAATGTAGTCTTGTAGCATGATGCCTTGTGTGGTGAGGCTTTACCTCTATTCTTGTGCATATGTATCGTCTTGAACTTGCCCTGAAGGTGATTCAAGGTGAAATACTAGGTGTGACCGAGCTTGAAAAATAATCTTAGGCCCTTTTTGATAGTCATTTCACCGAAATGACTTCCCTTGACATCAATCCTAGTGAACCCCTTTGAGCTTGTGACCGTTCTTTGGCACCTTGTTTAATACCTTAACCTTTTTGGAACCTCTATCTTGGCACCCTGTCACGCCCTGAGGCTACACCCTAGATGTAACACGGGACCCAGGATCACAAGTATCCCAAGTTAACCCTTGGTCATAGCGTACTCAGATATATTTAAGAAAGCAAAGCAGAAGCATACATAATAAAGATAGAAATCCACAAACTAAAATGGGATAAAGTCTATGAAATAGCAATCCAGAATACAAACTATCTATGTCTGAAGCCTCTAAATCTGAAATAGGAGTTGATGGGACAAAACTCCAAACAACTCAGAAATCCAACAAGAAAGAGATATAAAAACACTACTCATAACTACGGTCCTTGGATGATTAGAACTCACCAAAACAGTCCGGATAGCTGGCAACAACTAGCCACGCGCCTGAGGAGTAGAACTTGAATCTGCATCATAATAGGATGCAGCGCAAAATATGCGTCAGTACTATAGGATGTACTGAATATGTGAGATATTGATGAACGTGATAAAACATACTTAGAACATAGTTAAAACTGAGTTCATGCATCATGAGAGAAATCATAAGTCAAGATCATAGTTAAAGCTGAAAACATGAAATAGAAGAGCATAAATCTTAAAACTTTTATACGGGAGTTTCTAATAATCGACATAAACCATGGTGAGCTACATGGAGTCCAGTGTCATGCACCCATACTGAAAATATTATCCTAACCGGCCAAAGTTAGAACCATGTGAATGGATCCTGTCATGAGCCACAGAGGGCAACCTACAGTGGCATGTAGTTCTGGACTTGGGTTATCTGAATTCTCATCGCTCGATGCTAAATACTACTCCCTAAACAATACATATAGCTCATATCATACTTGTGGCATATCTAATGCCAAAATTGATCATAACTGATGACATATCTGATGTCATATCTGTTCGAAAAACATAGAGACATGTCTGATGTCATACACTTTCAGTTCATAAATCTTAAGACTTAACATAGCCATAATTCAAAATATACTTTTCTTTCTAAATTCACGACTTGAAGAATTAGGCATGCAATTTCATGAATACATAAGATCATGTTATCTAAACATGTCAAATTTCTGCTTGAAAACATGCAATTCAATGGAATCATGCTAGAAATCAACTTTAATGCACGGGATTTTGAAGTCGATTAAGGGACTTCAAATAAATCATAGATTAGTAATGAGAAACCATAAATTGTTGCTCAAAAACTGATTTCATAAGTTTTTCCCAATTTGAATCAAAACCCTAATTTCACAAGTTCATAAATAAAAATAAGAATTTGGGATTTTGGGCACAAGGGTGAAAGGAACCCATTGTTAAATACCCACATGCCTTAATTGAAGCTAACCCAACTGAAATTGAAAAGAAAAGGAGGCTTGAACATGGAGCTTGAGACTTGGAGAAGAGGAACTCTTTCTTCTTTTGGAATAGAATGACTTAGAATGATAAGAGTTTAGGGTATGAGGGAATAAAACCTTACTAAAAATGGCCAAAATGACCTCACTTAGGGGTTAAAGAATAGGGGAAAGTATTAGAATACCCCTGACTTAAAATAAAAAGTTGCAGGAAGATTGCCACCTCACGGGCTACCTGACGGGCATCATACCCACGACGGCCTATCGGCCAATGCATCTGAGGGAAGATCTGAAATCCTGGGGCATTAGAGGGTTCTGACGACATGGTCCCATGGGACATCACAGCCACGACGCCCGTAGTGACGCCCATTAGAGAAGGAAGGCAGGGGGGAGAAATCACTGGAGCTAGCAATCCTATGGCGAGTTCCCACGGGCCATCAAATCCATAATGCCCGTTGTGACCACCCATTGGGTTAGGAGGAACTATGGCCAAGATCCACTGGACGCTTCCCACGGTGCACCCCACAACCCGTCGAAGCTTTGACGCCCGTGGCGGCTGTCTGTGGTGTCCAACAGTTGCGGAATTTTCTGGATTCCAGATTTGTTAGCTGATTCAAATTCTAGGGTGTTACACACCCGTCCTCTCTATTTACTTAAAAGTGAAATGTAGGCTAAAATCCTAAGTTTGGAGGGGGGGAATGAAAAAACAACATAGGCAAATGCCTAAATTTGGGGGTGTATGTGAGCAATGAGACGAAGAGAAGAGATGCACTTCAAAGTGCAAGGTAGCAACTTATGTTGAATTGAAAAATTACTCCAAAAGTCCAAAATCCAATGAGCAAAATGAAAAGAAAAGAATGGGTGCTACCAAATGAAGGTGTTACAAGAAGGTTGAATGATAGAAATAAAAAGGAAAAGCTTAGGTTGTGTGAGGGAGAAACAAGGTGAAGTCAAAATTAAAAAATATGAGCAGTGTTCAAATTAATGAGAAAGAGCATTAGGGAGGTGTAGTCACTTGAGACATATGAAATCCTCACCTTAGCCCTAACCAACATTGTAACCCGCAAGTCCTTAGTGATTCTGAGCTTGGCCACCCTACATTAGTGGCGATTTACATGAATGTCAAGCCTATGGTTCGACATGTGTGCACTTGAAGTTCCTTGAGATAGTGAGAGTCTTCTTGGTTCTCTTATAATCGCTTTTTTTTTTTTTTGTGAATTGCATGATTGTGAATGGAATTCTCTCTTGTGGTGAGTGGCATCATGCACTCGAATTGAAACATGAAGTCTCTATTTTAATTGAGAGGAATAAATAAGACAAGTTGTGTGGTGAATCTCGAGGCAAACCTTCATGGTCCATACCAATGACTTGAGAAGCTTAATATCTTGTTTTGAATGACAAATTCCCTTGATTTTTAAATGAGAAATGAAGTCCTTTTGAAAAAGTTTTGAAATGAGCAATTGCCTTGATAACGTGGTGGTTCAAATTGAGATCAACATGATAGTTGAGTCTTTTGTTAAAGTCTTTTTGCTATTATTTTCTTAGCTTTTAGAATATAGTAGTCTTTTGTGCCTTGATTAAGTTTTAGAGCATAATTCATTCCTTACATTGTGAGTATATTGCTTGAGGACAAGCAATAGTTCAAGTTGGGAGGTTTGATAAGTCGGTAATCTACCAACTTATTGAGCCATTAGTCATGAATTATTGCTATATTTTGATGAGATTTAGAGGTTCTTATGGCCTTTATTGATGTGTATGCAGGTACTCTTGATCAAAGATGAAAAATAAGGAAATGAACCCAAAAAGAGCCTAAAAAGAGTTAAAGTGTGAAGTGCATAAACAAGACGAAGATCCTGCTGAGAGATGCGAACCTCATGCGACACGCACTTGCCTTGGTCCGGACCGCACCTCAGACCGCATAAAGCATGGAGTTAGCTGAAGGATCTATTAAGGGGTGCAGTCGCTATGCGACGCGCACATTGCTTGGTGTGAACCACACCCCACTTTGTATGGAGCTCCAAAGTCTAGCTGAGTCACTGGTCCAACTGAATAGAGCTGTGCGATGCGCACATCAAGACGTACGAACTGCACGTCGTGCCGCACAACTCTCAAAGGTCATTTTTGTCCAACTTGGTGTGACATTTTGGGAACATTCTAAAACCCAATTAGGGCACATTTTTAGACAGTTTTTGAACAAGTTTTGAATAGTTTTGAGTAGTGAGAAAGTTTTCTCTCCAAGAAAGAAGAAGAGGGTCTCACTCCAATTCCTTCTTCCTAACTCTTGGAATCACCATTCTTGTAAAAACTGAGCTTAGATACTGAATATTTAGCTTGAATGAAAGGGAATTTAACTTACCCATTTGGTATTGTTCTTTATTCCTTTAACATGAGTAGCTAAATCTCCTGTCTAGGGATGTGTTAATAATGGGTGCTTGATAAATGGGTATATGTGTTGCTAATTTGTGTTTATAATTGCTAATATGACATGGGTCTAGTGATTTCACCATATTTTAACTCTAATTCGATGGTTGGAAACATTGATTTACCTCACTTGATTTTGTTCTTACTTGCAAAAGGGGGTTATAATTTCGGATGTGAAATTGCTAGTGGATATTTGGGATTCCACTTAGATTGAGATAGCTTAATTCACCGAAAATATTCATTTAAGGGTCTAAGCTAGAAATAGTGTGACCTCCCCGAGCATATGTTGGTTGATTATTGTCTAAACAATGGTGTTTGAATAAAAATCATTGGATATATGATTGTTTGATCGAGAGATTAACAAGCATACCTAAAATTAACGCTATCCATGTCGTTTAGAGAGAATTCATATGAATGAGCAAGCACCCTAGCCCATAATTGAGTCCCATTAGACACACATCCCTAGTCGTCCTCTCTTATTGTTTACACCCACTTTTACTTTATTGTCTTACTTTGCATTGCGAATTGTGACAGATTTTCCAATTCCCCCCTTCCTTTACTTTTATTATTTGCGAACAACTTACTCTCGTTGTGAAATATTTTCTTTACAATAGACTTGGTTAATCACCAATTCTCTGTAGGATCGACTTCGACTCCCATCAGGAATATATAAATATGTTTTGCTCTGACGATCGCCGATACCTCCATTTAGGAGTGTACACTTGAGCGTTATCAGGACACTTTCTACCAAGCGATTGACAAGATCAATCAATCTATAGTAGATGTGGTAGTTGGTAGATGGTGGAGTGAGAACTCTACAATTACAGCCATAAAGATGCTACAAAGTAGGGCTTGACACAGACTCCTTTGAAATATCGAGTTTCATAACTTAATGAGAGATGTGAAGGAAGCAAAGGACAAATAGAAGCTCAACTGAGATCGGGTGGTGATGTTTACCCATCATGGAGATAATGAAACTTGAAAAAGTTTATGTCAATCCACGACCTTAAACAAGGCGCTAGTTGGGAGTCAAGCCAACATTTGTTGTACCTTATTAGCTTTTCTTTATTATATTTTTTTATAAAATTCTCTAACAATTGTTTTGAGTTTTGTTTTGCAGGTTTCCGAGACTGTGGAGCAAGGAAAATGGAAATGAGCATTCAAAACAAAGGTTTGAGAAAGGAAAGAATTAGTAAATAAAACAATTAGTAAAAATACACTAGGGGGACGCCTAGGGTACTACCCAAGGCCCCTCCGTAGTGTATTTCACTCAAAAATAGTTTTATTTTTTTAAAAATAAATAATAATAATAATAATAAAAAAAATAATAATAAAAATAATAATAATAAATAATAATAATAATAATAAATAATAATAATAAATAATAATAATAATAAAAAATAGAATTTAAAAAGAAAAAGGAATTAATATTTCGTATAAATCCACTAGATTCCTTTAATTTTGTTCACTAGTGTATTTCAAATATTTCTCTCTCTAAACTTTAGCTAAAGTCTTCATTCCTTCAAGCTTTCTTCTTCAAGAATCAATTTTCAAGGTATGAATTCTTGTGCTTTCTTTAGTTAGTTTTTATTTTTATCATTGGTTATTAGTTTTTAGTTTTACTTGTTAGTTTTTATTTATTTAATTTATTATTTTTAGCTAGTAATTTTGTAGACCCATAAAAACTAACGTTACATACTTGAATTCCCCAACTTATGAATCATGCTAAATTGTTGGATGGAGAATTTAATTTATTGATTGTTAGTGAGCATATGATTGCTAGAATGATTGTTTGTTAGTGTGTATATGATTGCTAGAATGATTGTTTGTTAATAGCATTAAATTTGAGGGTGAATTAAGAAGATAGATTTCATGAAACAAGACTTTAAAGATTCATGTACACTAAGTGTTTAATAAAATGCTTGAAAGAAAGTTTTATGAGAATATGTCAAAACTCTAATTGTGGGGTGACTCTAAACCTTACTTAGACCTTATATTTGGTACACCCACCATGAAATTTAATATACCTTAGTTTTAATCTGTCACGACTCGATTTCTCGGTCATGATGACACTTACACCCCCGATAGACGAACCAATCCCTGTAGCCCAGAATCGTTAGTAATGAGCTACTAGCTAACAAGTAAACGAAAGAACAGGTAATATAAGCGGAAGCAAGGGTTATACGAGAAGAAAATTAACAACAGGAGTATACAAGGAAGCTAAAACCTACCCAAGAACTGGTATCATAGTATATAAGAGCCAGAACTAAATATAAGGAGTACAAAGGATCCAAAATGATATATACATAATGTCTTCGAGTAGCAAGAGAGTACAAAATACAAAAGATAAACTAAAGTCAAGCTCCGGTCGCCAAGAGCTCACCCTCAGTCTGGACGGTCCAAAAGTCTCCTCGCACGAGTGACCACGAGCTAACGGCGAGAGCCCACACTAGGATCTGCACCAGAAGATACAGAGTGTAGTATGAATGCTGTCTTAGGGATGCCCTTTTCCCTAATCCTCAACTAGTGGTAGCCTGACCTCAGATCTATCTTAAAAAATATGGCTGAACCCTGAAGCTGATCAAACAAATCATTTATATGCGGCATCAAATACTCATTTCTCACAATAACCCTATTCAGCTGCCGATAATCAATACACATCCGCATCAACCCATCCTTCTTCTTAACAAACAGAATAGGAGCACCCCAAGGAGACACACTCGGTCTAATGAATCCCTTAACTAACAAGTCCTGGAGCTACTCTCTAAGCTCCCTCAACTCAGTTGGAGCCATGCGGTAAGGAGAAATGGAAATGGGCCTGGTGCCCAGCTCTAACTCAATAGAAAAATCTATATTTCTCTCAGGTGGAAGGCCTGGTAGGTCAGTAGGGAACACATCTAGGAAGTCTCTAACCACAGGAATAGACTTAGGAGAAGAAAGGTCAGCACTAGCATCTCGGACATATGCTAGATAAGCCAAACATCCGCGGGAAATCAACTTCCTAGCTTGAACACAAGAGATGATCCCAGACGGTGTGCGACTGACAGAACCCTACCACACAACTGGGGATACATCGAGTACGGCTATGGTAATGGTATTGGCATAGCAATCCAAAATCACACGGTGAGGGGATAACCAGTCTATGCCCAAAATCATATCGAAATCTACCATATCCAAAATCAGCATATCACCCCAAGTCTCTAAATCACCTAATGATATCACAAGATCTCACAATCTGATCCACTACTAAAGAATCTCCTACATGGGTTGAAACAGACACATGCACAGATAACGACTTACTAGCCAACCCCAAACAGGCATAAGGTAGGCAGATACATACAAACAAGTGGATCCAGGATCAAATAATGCAAAAGTTGGGCGACGACAAATAGAAATTGTACTTGTAATCACAACATCTGAGGCCTCTGACTCCGGTCTCCCAGGGACCACATAGAACTAATGATGACCACCACCTGATTGAACACCATCCTTACCACCTATCCTTCTCCATGGACCACCACCTCTACCCTGACTACCACCTCTACCCTGACTACCACCTCCTTGAGCCGGTGGCTGAACTGAGCGAATAGGCTAAGCCGGCTGAGCAACAGGCTGTATAGTACCCCGCTGGGAGCAATCTCTGGCAAAGTGACCAATAACACCACAAGCATAACAAGGCCTTGACAGCCTACCATGACGAGATGAACTAGCGAAACCCGTGTGGCCACCACATCCAGATGCCCTAGAAGCTGCACCTCTCAACGACTGACCACTATAGCCCTGCTTGCTACTCTGACCCTGCTCATACTAATACCCACCAGAAGACTGAAGTGAAGCCTAAACTAGTCTACTAAACTGACCCTGGTGCTGCTGCGGCTAATAACCTTGGCCCCACTGGCCTGAACCTTTACAACCCTGACGAAAACCATTGTATCCACTCTGATGTCGAGGCCTTTTATCTCTGGCCCCGGTGTCATAACGATGAAAATCCTCTAGAGTACGGGCATAGTCCACGATAGCCTGGAATGACCGACCACTAGAAACCAATATCTCCACTGGCTCTCTAAACTCTGTCCATAGCCCCCAAATAAACCTATGGACTCTGTCAGGCTTAGTAGGCATAATCATGTCCCCAAATGGAGCAAGCTATTGGAAACAAGTCTCATACTCTGAGACAGTCATAGTACCCTGTGTAAGTCTAGTGAACTCCTCTCTCCAATGCTCTCTGTCGCTCTATGGCAGGAACTTGGACATAAAGGCCTCATAAAACTCGGACTAAGTCAACAGAGGTGACGATGCTGGTCTGCAAATAACCTGGGCCCTTCACCATAACTTAGCTGGGCCCTCCAGCTGATATGTTGTGTATGAAACACCGTGAGTCTCCAGTAAACCCATATGGTGTAACATCTCCTTACAGGTAGTAATAAATTCATATGGGTCCTATCCAGAAGTACCAGCAAACCTCAGAGGTGCCAATCTCAAAAACCTGCATAACGCCTTCTGCTCCATCTCTGTCATGGCTGGGTGAGGAGCATGAGGCTGTGCAACTAATGGGATCGGAATAACCTCAGCATGGGGAGCCGCAGCAGTAGGTTGCACTCCTGAACTCGGTGCACCCAGGACTGCCCCCTGATCGGATGTCTGTGCTACCTCAGAAGGCCGCTCCCCAATCATACCTAAAAGCTGTAATAGTAAACCCCAAATATTTGAAGACTGAGTTGAGGCTGAAGCTGGTGCTGGAGCTGGAGCTGGTGGTACCTGGGCTACCCCCTGGTCCATATGCTGCTCAGGGACGTCCTCAACCCCTACCTCTATGACCTCACCGACCCCTAGTTGGTGTCGGGGGTGCGGGAGTCAGAGGCTCATCTATGCCTGACGTCGATGACCTCGTATAAACTATCTGCAAAAGAATGAACTAGAAGAAGTGAGATTTCAAGAAACTTCCAAGGACTACGCATGATACAGAAGCAATAAGAGAGTCATATTTCCTAAGATATCATTATAGCCTCCTGAAGATTGAGTACGGATATCTCCGCCCCAATCCGCAGGACTCTACCAGACATTGGATCCTATACCGATGATATCGATAAACCTAGGCTCTGATACCAAGATATCACGACCTAATATCTCGGTCATGATGGCACCTACAACCCCCCGGTAGGTGAACCAATACCCGTAGCATGGAACGGTTAGTAATGGGCTACTAGATAATAAGTAAGCAAAAGAACATGTAATATAAGTCGAAGCAAGGGTTATACGTGAAGAAAAAGTAACAACACGAGTATACAAGGAAGCTAAAACCAACCCAAGAACTGGTATCATAGTATATAAGAGCCGGAACTACATATAAAGAGTACAAAGGCTCCAAAATAATATATACATTACTTCGAGTAGTAAGAGAGTACAAAATACAAAAGATAAACTAAAGTCAAGCTCCAGTCGCCAAGAGCTCACCCTCAGTTTGGACGATCCAAAAGTTTCCTCGCACGAGTGTCCACGAGCTAACCGCGAGAGCCCACACTAAGATCTGCACCAGAAGATGCAGAGTGTAGTATGAGCACTAAATGCGAAGCAAATGGTACCCAATATGTATCATAGGCCAACTGGGCACATATAAGATAAAAGAGCAGTAATAAGTAGAGTAGAAGCAAGTAGTCACAGAAAGCAATGAAGAATTACACGGAAGCTAGCATAGAAGGAAGACAATAGAAAACAACATACATGGCTAGCTACAGAATATATATTACAAACACAGGTGAAAGTAAGAAATGATGCACCTGGGATCCTCGCAATAACAATATATATAAGAAGTTTTAGAAATACAGGCAGTATGCCGGTAACCTCAAGTAAAAAGGAAAGGAGGAAACAGAAAACAATAGCATGCTCGAATACAAGAATAAGAACCAAGTCAAGATACATGTACTACTTTCAATATCCAAATCGTAGTAAGAAATCAGCATAAGAAATAATAACTTGACTAAGTAATAGCAAGCCTACCTAGAGTCCCAACGGGCGCCCATACACCCGAGGAATACAAACAAGTGAAGACAAACCCTTCGGCATCCCATACTACCAGAGCGTAGACTCAGTAAACAACAAACAAGGATGGAACCTCACACAAATTAATGGTATAATGCATAATGATATCCGGGTGGAACAGTAACTCTGTATGTACCTCCTTCGGAACCTAAACGGCCCAACATGTAGGTTTAATGGAAGGATACTGCCCATATACTTCAACTCCATCATATACCCCTCCTCCAGCACATGCATCCCAAAGCCCCTGGTCTGTATCGACAAGGTCCATGGAGGTCCTCGACCACATACTAAAATCTCAATCTCGAAAACATAGTACGGAGTGGGTCCGGATCCAAGCTAGTAGATCAAAATCTCTAGTATGCATGCCCAGACTTTGTCCAGGTCTAAAACAGTAAAATAAGCCTCAAAACCCCACCAAGGGTTCTCGGACATGACAAGGTCTAAAATTGTAGTAAAACAAGTCCAGTGCTCGGCCCCGCTGAGTCTGATATCATCCCGAATCAGTAAGAAGCCAATCTAGCACTACGGCCCTACTGAGTCTAGTAATAGTAGTAAAAACTGTGATAAAAACCATATTTAAACTCTTTTACCCCAAGAAGATCCATGTGAGTCATTTCCAAACTGTTTAAAAGCCATTTCAGCCATTCGATCTACATCACAGATAACCAATCTCAAATCACGATATCGATGTTCGGTACTTACGAACATTCCCATATAATCCACCATCTATATTCCAGAGTCAATACAAGGTCACACAAGACTACAAGGATAATATTATTGTTTATAACAAATACTACACACAATAGAGGAAGAAAATGAGTCGGACATGAAAGAGCGGTCATGGTCTGTGGTGCCAAGCTAATAAACCCAACCCAAAGATGCCAATTAGTACAATTTTATCCTATATATGCGAAGTCTTGAGAATTTAGACCGTAACCTACCTGTCATCCGATGATAAGCTGCTGGAACGACGATGTCCAATCTTGAACTGCTCTGAGAAGCTCCAAACATAAGTCAAACTATCAAGAACATAAACTCTATATTAAAATGAGACTAACGATACCTATATCATTATAATAATAGCTAGCTCAAAATTCAGGACTGGCAAGCCTGTATGCCCCACAACCTAAAGCCATAAATGTAAGAACGTACAATGAGCACCACACTCTCGTGAGTGCATGCTCAAAGTATTGAGGGAATTTAACCAAGGGAAATGGCTCAAACCAGCCAGCCAACTATAAGAACAATATAGAAAACAAGGATGCAAATTCAACAGAATTAAGCGGATAAAACTTACCAATAATGATAGAGGAATGATCAAGGCTAAGGAATTTACACCCCAATGCCAAGAATTGAAGCAATTACGAGCTCAAATGAGTTTGGAGCTAAAAACAATGGTGGAACTAGATTTTGAAGTGAAGAAGATGAAGTGGAAAGTTTATATATTGTCCAGGGGTCCTTCATCGCAATAGCGAAGGGACCCCATGCGGTTGTGATTACCACGCTGGCTAGACCATCGCGATCGCAAGGTCTAGCCACACTGTCATGAAGAACAAAGGGGTGAAGGCTTTATCGCGGTTGTGACAAAGAATGTCGTGATTGCATAGTACAAGGAAACATGTGCCTCATCGCGGTCGTGGGGAAGGGGCTCATGATCGCGATTAAGGACTAAGGCCTGCACTTGCAACAGCAAAACCTGCAATTTCTAGAGCTTTGATGAGGCATTCTGGGCATAATCAAAACCTGATACTCAAAAACCAATAATTCTAATAGATTGGAAACGATGTTCCAGACTCGACGGATTCGACAAACTTCCATACGAGGTCATTTGGGAACATCCATACGAGGCCTCGACTAAAGGTCCAACTAGAAGTCCTCAGGCCTCGACTAAAGGTCCAACTAGACCAAACTCAATATTCCAGAGCTAACAAAGCTGTCAGAATTTAATTCCGAGCATGTTAGCTAAGAATGTTGACTGAAGTCAACAAATTCCTAAGTTAAAGCTCTAAAATAGAGAAACAGTTATAACGGCCAAATGAATGGCCAGGGCACCAAACTACCAGTCCCAGCAAGCCATAAATAACTTGGAGCTACTACAGGAAGGCTCTAACAGTACAAAGAAAGTGCAAACGCAAAAATAACCGAAAGGGTCATTACATTGGATATATGTCACTAACTAGGTGCTAAGATACTTGTAATAATTCACTCTGGTTTATGGATAAACTAGCAACTTTTAGGACTTTCTATTTTTCTTTCTAGTTTTAGGGTAGAATAGAATTTTCTTGTATTTTATATGTTGTTTATTGTATACTTAACTTTTATTTTCTTTTGAAGGTACCATGTCTTCAAGGCCTAGAATAACAAGCACCAAAAAGGAAAAGGCTACAACTAGTAACCAAAAGAAGGATAAGAAGCCTAGAAAAGAAAAAGAGGGACAACCTCAAGCACCAAAAATTCCACATAGGTTAGAAGCGGTTGATCCTTTGGGAAGACAATGATACATACAATTTGAGGAGACTCTCATGGACGTTCCTAAAGAAAACATCAACATACCTCCTTTCCATAATAATTTCCCATTCCTCTATAAGAAAATAATGCAATTGGGATTGGGAATCTTGCTTGATTCATATGGCATAGCAAACATGTGCATAGTGAAAGAGTTTTATGCAAATTGGAAGATGAGAGTTGATTATGAGAAAGAATATGGAGTGAATTTAAAAGGGGTAGTGGTAAAATCTTTTGCCACATGATCAATGAATATATGAATTTTAAAAAAATTCCCTTACAAGATTTTGAAAGATTTATATAGAAAGTTGGACTACAAAGAGCTTAGGGAGCAAGTATGTGGTAGTTATTTGGATGCGATATGAGCATGTGATACAAATGGAAGTCATAACTCCTATCCAAGGAACAAATTGAATTTGGCATCAAAGGTTTTGTTGAGGTTCATCAATAATTGCATCACCCCAACCTCCAACTGACACATGCCTCCAAGTTTAAAATTTACTTGATCTTTGCCATCATTCGCAAGATAGAAATAAACATGGGCATGATCATACTTGGAAAGATAGCTAGAATTAAGGGAGGAGGTAAAGGTCAATTGTTCTATCCAAGTATGCGAACCGCCATTCTTAGAAGATCTAGGTTCCTACAATAAAGGTGTAGATAGAAAGCTCGAGCCATCGGTGAAGCTCTTTAATGTCACGATCGTAAACAATAAGGATACCTCCGAAAATGTAACTACCAAGTAAAGATTGGTACGAATGGAAGAGTTCATGAAGTTCTTGGCCAAGGGTTTGAGGAAAAGAATTGACAACAATGATGCTATCCAAGACGAGGTCGAGGCAATGAGGAAACTCACACTGGCTATTTTTTTTCCTTTGCGTTGATGAACCAACATAGCATCTACGAAGGCTACCAAATGAAGATGAAAACTCCGACGAGGAGTTGGAGTAGCCACATATTGAGGGAGTCTCTTCAACCCTTATTTTAATTTTTTTTATTGCGTGAGGACACCACTAATCTTTAAGTGTGGGATAGAGATTCTTGTGCTTATTTGCTATTTTTAATTCTTATTTTATGATATATTATTGCTACTCCTACATTGGTGAATTATTATTTGATATTGTTGTTGTAGTTCGTTTTAACTTAATTTTTATGTTTGTTATGGGGAGTGTGTCAGAGTGTTAGTTTAAGGGACTATGTTTTAGAGAAAAATGAAAAAAATTACAAAAAACTTTTCTTAGTATTTTTTTAGTTTCTTTAGTTTTTCTTTAGTCCTTTGAATGACACATCTTTCCACCTTCCATTTTTTTTCCTGTTTATTTTTTTTCAAAAGGAGTGACCATTTAATTAGAGAAATTTTAATTTTAATTTTTAGTTATTTTAGTTTTAGTAGTTAGATTAGTTTTTGTTTTTAGTTTAAGTAGGTAGGATGATCTCTTGTAGGCTAGATCCTCAAGTTAGGATATCACCTCTATGAAAACAAGCTTGGTTTGCTTGAAAAATTATACATAAATAAGAAGATAACCCTGCTTAAGAGACCTAAGCTCATTTTATGACTTGTATGCATTGCTTAATATGAATTCTTGATGGTTTATCTACTAGAAATCTAGGTGATAGTATACTTGTGTTGAATATGTTCCATGTGTGATGTGAGAAATTAGTTAAAGTTTATGTGTTCAATTGGTGTCTAGAACTTTTCTTGTGTGTTTTGTTAAGCGAAATAAAGTTGATCATGTTTAGGAAGTGATAGAGGCTTTTTTTTGATTATCCATTCTTTTTATCTTCTCTTGTACCTATCCTTGAATGATTTCCTTAGTAAGTCCTTTTGATCGTTTAGCCAAATTTTTTTGATAGCCACATATGTAGCCTAATCTTCTTTGTTCTTAGATCATATTTGATCAAAAGAACTATTGTAGGGAACTTGATCTAGTATTAAGTGCTTTAAGGAAGTTAGAGAAAAGAAGAAGGGAGGTGGTGAGTTGTGAACTTTGAAAAAAAAGAAGTTAATGTGTGAGTAAAATATATAAAAAAGTGTAGCATGAGAAATAAAAAAAGAAAGAAAAAGGTATAACATATAAAGAGAATCCATGCAAAGTATTAAGGAACCTCAATGAAAAAGGGAAGAAGAAGAAATGGTAGAACAAAAGAAGAAAAGAAGAAGTAGCTAAGAGAAGTTGAAAGCGCTAAAGTGTGAAAAGAAGTGATGTATTAAAATTGCTTAGGGAGAATTAGTCACTATTTTATCCAAAATATTCTTACCCGTTCCTTAGCCTACACTACAACCAAATGAAGACCTACTTGATCCTAGACATGAATTTTCTTTAATTGGTAGAGCAAGTACAATAAAGGCAAGCTTATGGCTAACTTTTTACTGCATGTGAATTTTCTTTGTGAGAGTGAGAGCTTGATGCACCATTAGCCCATGTTTTAATACTATTTTATAAGTGAGATGACATTTCTTTGATGTGAGGGTACATGTTTAGTACAATATACTTAAGTGTTTGATCTTCTATGTTATGATTTCTTTTAAATTTTTTGTGCATGTTTATGTAAGTCTATCTTGAGGTTAGGATGTCTTGAGTAGGCTTTCATGAGCTTAACTTAAAGAAAAGGCACAATGTGAAGAAATTCTTGATGTTTATAGTAGGTGTATTCTTAAATTGAGTAAACGAGTCTTACATTAAAAAGATTGAAAGAATTATAGTTATGGGGTAAAGCTTACTCAAGGGAAAGCAAGATTTTAAATGTGGAGTCTTGATGTGAGGCTAAAACTAGCATTTTTATGATATAGACTACCTCACATTTTACTTGTTTTAAGACGCTTTTGAGCTTACTTTATCTGAATTACGCTTATGCAGCTTGTTTTAATGTGTAGATTAAAAAGTAAAGGATTTTGAACAGATTTGGAGTATTATGGTGTGATTATGAAGCATTAAGGTCTGAGTAGGAGCTGAGGAAGATGATCCGGAGCATGTCCATATTTAGGAGATCAAAATGGTGAAAAAAGGCAAAAAATATACTACGAAGAGGCCCTGGGCACCACCCCAGGTGCCCCTGTAGTGAACTAGAGTAGAAGCCACAAGTGGACTTCCCAAATGCACTATGGCGCCGCCCAGGAGGAGGCCACAGGCAAAATTTTGGCCTAGTTCAGCCAAAATTGGTCTTTTCAACCCAGATCCAACCCGTAACTCTTTTAAACCCTATAAACACTACTTTTCTTAAGATTGTAAAGGAGAACAACATAAGATAAGAGAGAACACCGATAGAAAAGTGTAGAAGAATACAAAAGGGCATTTTTAGGGGGGAAGCACGCCGGAACATAATCCAAGGGTTTCTACCTAGTTTTTTCTTTTCCTTTTACCTTGTATGATCAAATCTTTGCTTAGTCATAAATTATTGCATTTTTAATAATTTCATGAGTAGCTAAACTCATAGTATCTAGGGTTGTTGATGAATATGAACGTTGTTGTTTGAGTGTTAAAGTAGTTTGATTGGATTTCCACTATTTGAGTTACTTATCTTTTCTTGATCTTAATTAGTTTATTCTCTGGCCAATTAGTGAGTACTATCTATCGTTTGTAAGTTGAACTAGGAATAGAGAACTTTCATTCACAATAAAAAAAGGTAGAGCTTGATACTAGATCCCTTCTGGGAGGAATAATTCAATAACATGGATAAGAATATACTCATTAGCCTTCTTAGTTGATATGGATGACAAATCACCTGCACTTCACTATCGACCGACGACCATAGAAATATAGGCGTTAGGAATAGTTGAGTAGGCATAGAGTCAGTTTGGAAAGATGCTCAACTTCGTGAATATCAACCTGCAACTAGTAACTCAGAAAATCAGTTGAAATAGTTAATCGACATCTCTACTATAAGTTCGCAACCCTAGATCACTAATTATCTTTGAAATCACAAAATAATTTAAAATCATCGTAAGTATAGAAATGTAGTAATTAGTAGTTAATTAGATAAACTAAATAATCTTCTCCCATTTACATCACTGAATAGTTAGAACAAAAATTTATTTTAACTTGGTAGACCACGTACACTTGCGTGTGCATAAGCCTAACCGGACCCTAACAAATGTTGTCATCTGATGATCAACTAAGTCAACTATATGATTAGAAATTTATTACAATTAAGACTATAGTACTAACTTTTTTATAATAGACCTACGACATAAGATACTGTAATACATTTGATAGCACATATAATTATATTAGTTTGGTTGAATTATAACAATAAATTTACTACTTACCCATATTTACTCACTTACGTAGCTAACTACACACAAACTTGTTATCGCATTGTAGCTAGTGTCTCGTGCGACAATATAGTTATAATATATTTAATCAAATTATTAATTTTTGCATATACTGATAAGTCAGTATTTTACCAATTTATCTCATACTTAATCTTGGATTTTGCTTCATTTTATAAAGAAAAGAGCGCATCTAATGTTATTTTCTTCCATTTTGTAGGAACGCATGATTGAGAAGGAGACAAGTCAAAACATGGCTAAAATAGAGATAAAAGAAAGTCCACAAAGTCGAGGTAGAAGTGCACAAGTGATCAAAATAAAGGAGCTAAAAAAGACCATATACGACCCGCATGTCATCAAATGCAGCTGCATATGCTCAAATGCAGCCATATATGCTTAAATGCAGACACATGACCGAGGCTTTCCACACCTGAAGAAGCTAGCATATAAGGTCAACATATCATCAAATGCATCCACATACCAAAAGAATATGTGGAACAGAAGACTGGACAATTTAGCAATAAAAATGCGTTAAAGATGCGAATCGCATATCACCACGTTGGGATCTATATTTGACAATGATCACTTTATACCTTTTTATGATGTAATTTGAATGTATCAAATTTTGGAGCCATTGCCAGAGAATATGATTTACAAATTACTATTTAGTGTAATATTTTACTCTTAGTCTTTATTTGTCATACCACCGTGTTTTGTTATTTGTGCTGGTATAGGTGAAATGGTCACAAATAGGGGTAAGGAGAATTTGGCACAAGCTGGCTTTGCTAGTGCTATCCGACTCCCAGCCACCATGTTGCACCTGCTCAGCATGAAGGATCTTTTGGGGGGCCTAGCCTATGAGGACCCAAATCATCACTTATGAATTTTGTAGAGGTTTGCCCGACTTACAATTGTAACACCTCGTATTCTGCATATACTAGTTTTATTCATATGACACTTGATGTAGCCTTGTTTTATAAGTGAAGGACCAAGTTTTTTATATGAGAAGTGATGGTTTAAAATAGGTTTGTATAGTATCATAATACCTCATACGTTTTAGTACATATATGGCCGAGTTGATCTTGACGAAAGTATTTAAGCTTGAGACAGTAAGGTGGTATTTAAGCTTAAAGTTTAAAGTGAAGTGTTAAGTTAAAACAAAAAGGATTAGAATTTAGAAAATGGAATAAAATAAGTGAGCTACTTGCTTGACTTAACTAAGCTAGTAGGTGACAAGTAGGTGCATCACTTACTTTGACTTATTGACTAACCTAAAGAACCAAGTAGGTGCATCACCTACTAAGACTATTTTGACTAGCTTATAGGACCAAGTACACCCATTTACCCACTTGAATAAATTCTTGCCCAAAGAAGTGAAAGAAAGGGGAAGAATTGACAGCCAAGGTCCAATAATCTTAAACCCACAAAGGCCCAAGTTAAATGGACAAGTAGATGCATCACCTACTTGACAATTTATAGCCCAAAATAAGCCAAGAAAGTCGGCCAAAATCAGGTTCCTTTAAAGGGGTTAAGATCAGCTCATTTCATTCATTTTTACTTGTGGAAAAATCCATATTTTAGAAGTTCTCTCTTGCTCTCTCTTAGCTTTACATAGCATCCATAAAATACCATTAGGGTTCTGAAATATTCTTCCTCTTTTCAAGCTAAGTTGAAGGGGAGTTCAAGCTCTTGACGATGTACAAGCTAAGAGGATAAATTTTTAGAATTTGAGGTAAAGTTACTGCTCATTTTTACCCCTCTTCATATATAAGTTTGGTGGAAAATTATGTATGTGTTTTTATCTAGAATCGTGGGGTAGTGATTAGAATCCTTGAGTTCAATATTTTTCTATTATGTTGTAGGATGTTTGGGGTTAATTTAGTGGCTGTTTTATATATTTATATTGGGGACAACTTGGTTGATCTCGGAAAGGGAAGTGTGAAGTTGTATTGAAGTGTAGAAATGGGGTGTGGTGATACACCATTCATTTAAGGGCTATATGGGCTTACTGTCCATCAAGTATTTAGCTAATATTTTACAAGGCCCGCAATGTGATTAGCTGCTAATATTAGTTTCGTTATGATTTATATTATAGATTAACGCCTTAAAGGGGAGGCTAAATCATGGTAGTTGTATTGGTTAGGAAATAAGGCATGTAAGGCTATTCGATTTCATATTCTTTGGCATGAAGCTTTATCCTTGTGTTGCTATCAACAAAGTGAGCTTTCTAAGTTCTCTTTCACGTAACAAATACATAGTAGCAGCGTACAATCGTTTCCTTACTCCTTATTGTGTCAAAGTACTTCAAAATGTGTTTACTATTAGATCTGCGTGTTTACTCTTCCAAGTACTATTATGAAAAAGTGACTTTCAATAGCAAGCTTTGTGAGTTATCCTCTTAGTCAAATAAGGTCTATTGTTTTCATGACCCAGACCACCGTGAGTGGCACCACCCCAACTCCCGGGTAAGAGAGCCATCAATGACCCCGAACATAACCATTCTAACAGCTCAAAACCAGTGTGCAAGAAAATAAACTAAAAATTTCATAACAATCTCAATACTATTATGAATAACCGGTAGAAAATCCCTCCCTAGAACCTGAAAGTCATCATCACAAAACACTACCAAACATCTAGAATGCGGAGATGCAACCCCAAAATAAACAAGAGTCTAAGCCCAAAACAAGTGGGCTATAACTGAAATGAAATAGATCAAGGTAGCTCGATCAAAGCAGATCACCCTTGATGTCTGAAAGCGCTGGGGCTACAGGTGAGGTCGTATGTAAGCCGTCAGAAGATTTCCTGTATCACAAAAAGAAAAGCAAGTGCAGAATCAGTACACAAAAACCATGTACTGGTAGGATCATCGGTCAACTCCAATAAACATAATATGAACATTAAACCATAACATAGTAAGGTACAGGAAACATGTAGTAAGTCAACAATTAGCCATATATTAAATCCCTCTCTAAGCTTATTAACATATAAACTATATAACAACCATTGACCCCACCCAAAAACAGCAACGAATACCCCTTTTCACATAACCCGGACCTACCAAGGATCCCCCTAACATCACCTAAGCGTTAGACATGCAATCCTGGTCTAATCTAAGACCAACCTCACATTTAACATAAAATCACCCGACCTTTCACGGACCCTATGTAGATATCACAGTTCAAGAAAGCAACCCGGTCCACTCATGGAACCATTAAAGAATAAGATAATGAAATCAGGACAACCCGTACTAGGCGTGGTACCCAAGATAACAACCATTAGAATTCCAATACCAGGAGTGGTACTCGAGCCAACCATTAGTATACCCGTACCAGGCATGGTACCCGAGCCAATCGTTAGTAATTCCTGTACCAGGAATGGTACCCTAGCCAACCGAATGTCATCCAAGTCCAAATCAATCACAACCAATGAACAAACATACTTGTAAAACCAACAAGCAAACAAAGAAGTTCATTTCACAAAACCTATTACCGGACGACTAATCATTCACATTTCATTTCCTAAACATACAAATCATACACTACTACGAAATAGTACGTGAACACATAATGCATATTAGAATCAAAACCATTACCTACCTTGAAATATTCCAAGCTCTACTCAACCGGAGCTTTCCCGTTTCCTGAAGTTCTTGCCGGTTCTTGGTCTAAAACAACACACATCAATCTTTATGGCCTACTAATTACCCGGATTATGCAAAATCCCAAACCCCATGCCAACCATGATCATTCCACCTCTTTCCCGGGATTTCCCACCATTAATTCACCTATTGCTACCATTTTTATGGATACATTTAGAGAATTAAAGTCACATGATCATAATCTAGTGAAATGAACAACACCCAAAAACTTCTACATCCTAGAATCCCCTTTTCCCCGGATTCTACCATCCTAGGTCATTCCAAACCTTTTTCCAAGTCCACCCCTAGCAATTCTATAGCATAGGAAAGATAGTATAGAGTTTGGGGAGTAGCATCCTTACTTTTAGGATGAAAAATGATGGAAAACGGAGGAAAATCGCCCAAAATTACCTTGCCCTTCTCCCAAAACGTCTTTGATAAAAACTGACTGTTTTGGGAAGTTTCTGCATTAAATCCCATCATGCTCTGCTATAGCGGTCTGCTCTGCTATAGCGGTACCTCCGTAGTGGAATCGAACACTATAGCAGAGGCTGACTGACGTTGACTTTTGCTATAGCGGTATTTGTTCTGCTATGGTGGTGTGTCAACTGCTACGGTGGTGTGTCAACTGCTACGGTAGTTGACATGGGATAGAAAGTTGTAGAATCCCCCAAATTGGTCCATTTTACAACACACTCAATTTCCTGACGTTTGAAAATAACCCTTTCACGTCAACCTCGATACCGGGGGTTCTACTTACCTGAATTCAATCCTGAAAAGTCCCTCAGACTCCTTTATGTCTTAGCTAAATGAAAAACTAGCTCAAATCAGGACACTTTACCCAATCGTTACCCAAATTTACCTAGACCATACCTCGCTCCAAAATTGGCCGAGACTAGCCTAGCCCAGGATTTTCAACTCCCTAACTCGGAAGTTTTCAGACTCAAAAATTGGCATAAAAAGTTTACCCGTAACGATGAACCCGGTCGTTACAACAGATACCAATTTACCCATTGTTCATCCCCGAATAATCCAACCCAAAATTACAGAAATAAAGAAAGGGAAGTGTAGTACCTGAATCCTCAAATAAGTGAAGGTACTTGTCCCGCATGTCCTTCTCGGTTTCCCAAGTGGCTTCCTCAATCGGATGATGCTTCCATTGAACCTTTACTATGCTGATCACCTTTGTCCTCAATTTTTGGACATCCCGATCTAGAATCACAATCGGTTCCTCTTCATAGAGCAGATTTTTATCCAATAACACCTCATCTCACTTGATGATGTAGTCCCCATCCCCATGGTATCATTTTAGCATAGATACATGAAATACTTGATGGACACTCGACAAACTAGGAGGCAGTGCTAACTTGTAAGCCACTAGCCCTACAATCTCAAGAACTTCGAACGGTCTGATGAATCGAGGGCTGAGCTTGCGCTTCTTACCAAAACACACAACTCCCTTCATTGGTGACACTTTCAATAGCACTTGTTCACCAATCTGAAAATCCATATCCCTTACCTTGCGATCCGCATATTCTTTCTGCCTACTTTGGGTTGCTAGCAACTTGATCTGAATGCCTCTCAACTTTTCTTGTGCTTCCCTTACCAATTCCACATCCAAAGGCTTTATATTGCCTTCCTCAAACCACCCTATAGGTGACCTACAACTCCTGCCATACAGTGCCTCAAACGGTGCCATGTCAATACTGGAATGGTAGCTATTATTGTATGAGAACTCACACAATGGTAGAAACTGGTCCCAATGGCCCCCGAAGTGAATCACACATGCTCTCAGCATGTCCTCTAATACCTGGATTATCCTCTCCAACTGACCATCAGTCTGAGGATGGAAGGCTATATTGAAGGTGAGTTGAGTTCCCAACTCTTCATGTAACTTACCCCAAAACTTAGAGGTAAACTGCATACCCCTGTCTCAAATGATGGATAGTGGTACCCCGTGCAATATCACGATCTCTTTCACATAGATCTTAGTCAATTGCTACGAATTATAGTCCACCCTGACCGGAATAAAATGAGCTGACTTGGTCAGCCTGTCCATAATGACCCAAATAGAGTCATACTTCTCTAAAATCTTGGAAAGACCCGCCACAAAGTCCATGGCTATCCTTTTCTACTTCCACTCTGGAATAGGCATTCTCTGAAGTAGTCCCACAGGTCTTTGGTGCTCATACTTTACTTGCTGGAAATTTTGACATTTGGACACAAAATCAGCTGTCCCTTTACATCCTGGGCCACCCGTAAAGTTGCCTCAAATTCCTATACATCTTGGTTACACCCGAATGAATCAAATATCGCGAGCTATGAGCCTCTGCCAATACTTTCTGAATGATGTCATCAACCCAAGGAACACAATTCCTTCCTTTGAAATTCAACACCCTCTAGCATCTAACGTGGCATCCCCGGACTCTCCAGATATTACCTTGCTTAGAAGCTTGCTCAACTGTGAATCCTGAAGCTACTTGGCAATTATCCCCTCTAGGAATGTGGATTTGACCTCAATACTGGCCAACACCCCACCCTATTTTGAAACACCCAAGTGCATGAACCTAGATTCCAAAGTGTGAATCTCCCTTTCTAATGGTCATTTGGCTCCCCCCAAATAAGTCAAACTGCCTATGCTAATTGTCTTCCGGCTCAATGAGTCTGCCACCATATTAGCCTTACCCGGATGGTACTGAATGGTCGCATCATAGTCCTTTAACAACTCCATCCACCTTATCTACCTCAGATTCAAGTCCTTCTAGGTAAAAATATGCTGCAAACTACGATGGTCGGTAAACACCTCACACTTGACACCATAGAGATAGTGTCTCCAAGATTTGAGTGCAAATACCACTGCTACCAACTCTAAGCCATGGGTTGGGTAATTCCTCTCATGAACTTTCAACTGACTGGATGCATAGGCTATCACATTCCTGTCCTGTATCAACACAACACTCAAACCCGAATGTGAAGCATCACAATAAACAATAAAGTCCTTACCTTTAACTCGCAAAGACAAAATAGGAGCCGTGGTCAAAAGTGTCTTGAGCTTTTGGAAGCTCTCCTCACACTTGTTGGACACACAAACGGTACCTCTTTCTGAGTCAACCTTGTCAAGTGAGTAGCAATAGATGCAAAGTCCTTGACAAACCTACGATAGTAGCTTGCGAGCCTAACAAAACTCCTTACTTCAGTCACATAGCTAGGCCGGATCCAACTCTTGACTGCCTCAATCTTCTGGGAATCCACCATCACCTCTTTTTCTGACATTACATGCCCCAAGAATGCGACTGAAGTCAACCAAAATTCACACTTGGAGAACTTCACATAAAGCTTTTGGTGACTCAATATTTCCAACACAATACGGAGATGCTCAACATGCTCCTCCCTACTCTTGGAGTAGATCAAAACATCATCAATAAAAATGATGACAAACGAGTCCAAATAAGACTTAAATACCCCATTCATCAAAATCATGAATGTTGCCAGCGTATTAGTCAACCCAAACGACATCAGTAAGAACTCATAATGCCCATACCAAGTTCGAAAAGCAGTCTTAGGAATGTCCTCGGGCCTAATATTTAACTGATGATACCCTGACCTCAAGTTGATTTTTGAGAACACAAATGCACCCTGTAACTGGTCAAACAGATCATCTATACGGGGTAAAGGGTACTTATTTTGGATGGTCACCTTCTTCAACTGCCTGTAATCTATGCACATCCGCGTATTACCATCCTTTTTCTTCACAAACAAGACCAGAGCACCCCAAGACGAAGCACTGGGACGGATAAATCCCTTATCTAAGAGTTCCTGAAGCTGAGTCTTAAGTTCCCTTAACTCTACCGGAGCCATACGATATGGAGGAATAGAAATTGGGAGAGTGCCCGGCTCCAAGTCAATATCCCTGTCCAGAGGCATATCAAGCAAATCCGCTGGGAACACCTCCTGAAACTCTAAAATAATCGAAATTGACTCAATAGATGGGGACTCCACACTATCATCCCAGAGATAAGCCAAAAAGGCTAAACACCCTCTCCCCACTAGCTTCCTAGCCTGAACAAAAGATATGATCTTAACCGGCTTAGACTTGTACACACCTTTCCACTCTAGCCTATCCTTACCCGAAATCTCCAGAGCCACAGTCTTGGTGTTACAATTCAATACAACATGATAAGTAGATATCTAGGTCATGCCCTAAATGATATCGAAGTTTACCATATCCAAAATTACCAAGTCTACCCAAGTATACAAACCCACAAATACAACAGAATAAACATGATAAACATGACTCACAATCACAAACTCTCTAACCAGGGTGGAAACATGGATAGGGGAATCAAGGATATCATAAATCAAGTCCAGACCGAAAGCAAAATTCACACACACATATGAATATGTAGAACCTGGGTCAAAAATTACCGAAGCCATCCTATCACAGACAAGAATTATACCTGTGATCACTGCGTCTGATGCCTCCACCTCAAAACTCCCTAGGAAAGCATAACACTGAGCCGGTCATCAATATGAGATACTTTCTCGGCTGGCTGCACCATACCCCTGCCCGCGCCAACATTCCCCTGTCTCTCTGGCCTCTCATAAAGTTACCTCGCCCACCCTGTGGATGACCTCTAGCATGGCCACCTCTACCTGCTGGGACTACAGCCTTAGACTGCTGCTGAGCCTAATTACCAGTCTGTCTGTGAGGGAACTCCCTCTTAAAGTGGCCTAGATCACCACAATGGAAACAACCACGATCAAGTAAAGGCCTGTTGATTGATGTGTAAGAAGCTCCCTGGCCCTGAGGAGCTGAAAACTACTGATTAGCTACCGAATGACCACCTGTAGCAGCTGGCAAAGCTGACTGAATAGGACAGGCAGAGTACACCTGCTGATTGTGAGCCCTGGAATGCGAACCACTGAAGTTTCCATCATTTCAGGGCCTCTTGGCTAACACTTTAGCCTGCCTAACCTGCTTGACCCCTTCTAACTTCTTAACATAATATGCTACCTCATTGAAGCCCTTCCCTGCTAAAGTCATGTGCACAAATAGCACCTGTAAGTACGTATTCAAGCCCTTCACAAATAACTGAATTTGATCCTCCTCAGAACCCAACAACTGTGTAGCAAAAGAGACTAGGCATGAAATTTTGCCTCATAAGCAGAGACCGACATGTTACCCTATTACAGAGCCAGGAACTCATCCTTTTTGCAATCTCTCAAGGTACGAGGCACACACCTTTCTGGGAAGAGAGCATGAAACTGCTCCTATGTCAGTGGGGGCAAAACAGATGACCGATACTCTACGTGAGACCTCCACCAATGCTTAGCATCACTGTACAACTGAAAATTATAAACTCAACCCTATGCTGTTACACAATGCCCAACTTGTACAGCCTCTCATAACAGTCCAGTATGAACTCATAAGCATCTTTCCTATCAGTACCCTGAAACGTAGGAGGTTTCAGCTTAAGGAACTTAGTCAGCATCTCATGCTCATTCCTTGTCATTATTGGACCTAGCATTGGTCTGAAAAAGTCATCTGTACCCGATGCCGCATCCATTCTAAGAGCTATAGTAGCCGCTGGCTGAGTACCCAGAACCTGATCTACAGTCCCTATGGGTTTGTCTCCAGCACCAACCAACCCACTCAGGAAGGACCACACTTGCTGAAATGCTTCGGGTGTGATAGGGGGAAGGTCTGCACCTCCAGCCGGTGCTGCCTCCTCCTGCTCTACACCCTCCTCAACAACAACCTCGACTTTCTCTTCAACCTGATCCTGGGGTGGGGGAGGGGTCTCCTCACGTGCTCCAGCAACCGCTTAAGAACCACCCCTGGCGGGTGTTGCCCTACCTCGGCCCCTGCCCCTGCCCCTTCCTCTACCTCTGACAGCTGGGCCCGCTACTGGGACTGCTGCTCTCGCTCCATTGTTCCTTGGGTTAAACATCTGCAGACAGAAGAGTGAACAAAGTCTGATACCAGTTTGTATCACCAGATACCAATTGGAATCATGTTATAGCACGAAGGGAGAAAGAAGAGATAGTTTTCCTAAAGTCCTATAGCCTCTCGAAGAAAAGTACGGATGTCTCTACACCATTCGGCAAGACTCTACTAGACCTATTTTGGTATGACAAGATCAATGAACCTAGGGCTCTAATACCATATTTGTCACTACCCAGACAACCATGAGTGGCAACCCAACCCCTGGGTGAGCAAACCATCAACAAACCCAAACTTAACCATTCTAACAACTCAAAATCAGCGTGCAAGAAAATAAACTAGCAATTTCATAACAATCTCAATACTATTATGAATAACCTGTAGAAAATCCCTCCCTAGAACCTGAAAGTCATCATAACAAAACACTACCAAACATCTAGAATGCGGGGATGCAACCCCAAAATAAACAAGAGTCTAAACCCAAAACAAGTGGGCTATAACTGAAATGAAAGAGATCAAGGTAGCTCGATCAAAGCAGATCACCCTTGATGTCTGAAAGCGCTGGGGCTACAGGTGAGGTCGTATGTCAGCCGTCAGAAGATTTCCTGTATCACAAAAAGAAAAGCAAGTGCAGAATCAGTACACAAATACCATGTACTGGTAGGATCATCGGTCAGCTCCAATAAACATAATATGAACATTAAACCATAACATAGTAAGGTACAGGAAACATGTAGTAAGTCAACAATTAGCCAGCTATTAAATCCCTCTCTAAGCTTATTAACATATAAACTATATAACAACCATTGACCCCACCCAAAAACAGCAACGAATACCCCTTTTCACATAACCCGGACCTACCAAGGATCCCCCTAACATCACCTAAGCGTTAGACATGCAATCCCGGTCTAATCTAAGACCAACCTCACATTTAACATAAAATCACCCGACCTTTCACGGACCCTATGCAGATATCACAGTTCAAGAAAGCAACCCGGTCCACTGATGGAACCATCGAAGAATAAGATAATGAAATCAATACAATCCGTACCAGGTGTAGTACTCGAGCAAACCATTAGAATTCCCGAACCAGGTGTGGTACCCGAGACAACCATTAGTATACCCGTACCAGGCATGGCACCCGAGCTAACCATTAGTAATTCCCATACCAGGCATGGTACCTGAGCTAACCAAATGTCATACAAGTCCAAATCAATCACAACCAATGAAAAAATATACTTGTAAAATCAACAAGCAAACAAAGAAGATCATTTCACAAAATCGATTACCGGACGACTAGACATTCACATTTCATTTCCTAAACATGCAACTCATACACTACTACGATATAGTACGTGAACACATAATGCATATTAGAATCAAAACCATCACTTACCTCAAAATATTCCAAGCTCTACTCAACCAGAGCTTTCCAGTTTCCCAAAGTTCTTGCCGGTTCTTGGTCTAAAACAACACACAATAACCAAAATCAATCCTTATGGCCTACTAATTACCCAAATTATGCAAAATCCTAAACACCAAGACAATCATGATTATTCCACCCCTTTCTCGAGATTTCCCACCATTAATTCACCTAATCCTACCATTTTTATGGATACATTTAGAGAATTAGGTCACATGATCATAATCTAGTGAAATAAACAACACCCAAGAACTTTTACATCCTAGAATCCCCCTTTTCCCCCGATTCTACAATCCTAGGTCATTCTAAACCTTTTCCCAAGTCCACCCCTAGCAATTCTATAGCATAAGAAAGATAGTATGGAGTTTGGGGAGTAGCATCCTTACCTTTGGGACAAAAAACAATGGTAAATGGAGGAAAATCGCCCAAAATTGCCTTGCCCTTCTCCTAAAATGTCTTTGATGAAAACTGACTATTTTGGGGAAGATTCTACATTAAATCCTATCACGCTCTGCTATAGTAGTCTGCTCCACTATAGAGATACCACCTTAGCAGAATCGATCACTATGGCGGAGGCTGACTGACGCTGACTTCCACTGTAGCAGTATGTTTTTGCTACGGTGAAGGTCGCTATGGCGGTATGTCAATCGCTAAAATGGTTGATATGGGACAGAAAGTTGTAAAGTCCCCCAAATTGGTCTATTTTACAAAACACTTGATTTCTTGACGTTCTGGAATAACCCCTTCACGTCAACCTCGATACCGGGAGTTCTACTTACCCGAATTCGATTCTGAAAAGTCCCCCAGACTCCTTTATGTATTATCTAAATGGAAAACTAGCTTAAATCAATACACTTTACCCAATTCTTACCTGGATTGCCCTAGACCATACCTCGCTCCAAAACTGGCCGAGACTAGCCTAGCCCAGGATTTTCAACTCCCAAACTTGGAAGTTTTCTGACTCAAAACTTGGCACAAAAAGTTTACCCATAACGATGAACCCGGTCATTAAAATTGTATCATTTAAGTGCTTAAGTATTACATTGATATTACAATTACTCCTTATGTCATTGTTACTGCCTTAAGTGCATATTCACATATCTTCTACTACTGGTCCATAGTTCCAAGATCAATAATGATTATGACCACCAAAACAACAATATCAAAGATTAAAGAAACTATATAAAGTAATATGTATATGTATGGGTGACAACCCAGGGGTGAAATCCTAACATGGGTCGATCCTTATTATGTACTTATGGGTGGCAGCCTAGGGGCGAAGGCCTAGCATGGGTCAATTCCTATTTGTATATTATGAAGGCAACATCTCAGGGGCTAAATTTCCTAGCATGGGACTCCTCTTTTATCACTGATCAGTTGGTCATTTGTATCACATGTCATACAAATATTATAAAACAAAGAAGAGTAAAGAAAAGAATGTAATGTAAATGATTCCACAAGTATAAGCAAAGGTGATCTTCCATTCTTACCTATACTTTTACGTATTGATATCTGATCTTATTTGAGCTCTTGATTTACATATTGGTACTTTATGTATTATATATTCAGTATATTCTTTAATACTGACGTCCCTCACGGAAGGGCATTGCATTTCATGTTGCAAGCACATGTACTCCAGCTAGTAGACCTCCCCGGTAGGAGCACAAGATAGTTGTTATTGGTGAGCTCTAGGTTGATTCAGTGCTTTATCGAGTCTTTGTTATATATTTTTGGAATTTTATAATAGTTAAGGGTAAGGTGGAGCCCTGTCCCGACCTAAACTAAGTTTTTTATCTTATCTAGGCTTTGTAGACTAATGTATAAAGTGCAGTTATGTCTTATCACTTAACGATTATGGCCTCAACAACCAAGTTATGTACATAAGTTTTGGGCCTATCTATGTTGGACTTTTATTACTTTAGCTTATATATACTTGTCAAATCTTTATAATTGTCATTGTTATACGCATGGTAAACACATGTTATAAGTTAGTTCTCTCGGGCCTTTAGGGCATCGAGTTCCTGTCCGTCTTGATGGGAATTGAGGCATGACAAAAATGGTATTAGAGCAGGTCCTCCTAATGAGTATATAAAGTTGTGCCTATGTAGAGTCTTGCTTATGAGTGTATTGTTCACCACATCTATAAACATGAGGCTACGACACATTTAGGAGTTGTCTCTTTTCTTTCATCTCTTAGATCGCGCGATAAATCTAACATTGTAGGTTTATCATGTCTAACCTTGAAATTATTTTCATTATAGAAAAAAATGTCAGTTACAAGGAGAAGTAAGAATATGGGTAAGCAAGTGGATGTGGCTACTGGAGAAAGGACTATCAAATCACCACCTAAATGAGCTAATCAAAGTGAGGCTCAAGATGAGTCTCTATCATGGACTTTCTCAAATCCTCCATCTCCAGAAGAGATAAGGAGGGCAGGAATACCCCAAGAACTACCTGTTAATGCTACTGAGCAAGATTTAAAGAACGCGGTCCAATTATTGACTCGTATAGTTACTAGTCAAGGTCAAGGGTTCACAGGTCCAATTGTAAGTACTAGTGGTACATATAGGGTAGCTAGTGTGCGAATCTGTGATTTTCTTAATTTGGACCCTCCATCATTCACTGGGTCAGATCCTAATGAAGATTCACAAGACTTTATTGATCAAATCTAAAGGACCTTGGATATTATGCATGTATCTGGTAAATAAGAAGTCGAGCTAGCAACATATAGATTGAAGGGTGTGACTATAGTATGGTAAGAAGCTTAGAAACAATCTAGGGGTATAAATACACCTTCAACTATTTGGAAGGAGTTTAAAAAGGAATTCCTTGACCATTATTTGCCGTTGGAGATCTGGGAGGCCCATGCAGATCATGTCTTAAATCTCCACCAAGGAAATATGAGCGTGAGAGAGTATAGTCTCAAGTTTAATTCTTTGGCTAGGTATGCTCCTAATATATTAGCTACTATGGAGGATAGAGTTCATCAATATATGGATAGATTATATTCATATCTAGTTAGAGATTGTACTATTGCTGCTTTGAATAAAGGCATGGATATAGCAAGGATACAAGATTTTGCACAAAAGATGGAGGATCAAATGCAAATAAGAAGGACATAAGAGTCAGAAAGAGGGTATTCCAGAAGGTCCAGATTAATAGGGCAGTTTACGCCATCCTAAGATAATCTTAGGCCTCGATTTTCTAATAGACCACCTAGGCCATCATCTTCCTACTCTACAGTTAGTGCTCTACCCCAATTTCAAGGGTCAGGGGCGATAAATTTAGGAAAAAAAGTGAGAGTCAAGGCTCACAAATAGCGAGGTACCAAGAGCAGGGTAGTACGATCCAATCAAGACCTCCTCGACAACTTTGTAAACAATCCATAAAAAATCATCTAGGTATATGTCATTTTGGGACAAATGCTTGCTTTTGGTGTGGTACACTGGGACACATGATGAGAAATTTCCCTCAAAGGGGCATGGGTGGTATGGCACAACCTACTAGATCGATTGTCGCATCATCATCATCGATGCCTTCTTTAGGCAGGGGTCTACAGATGCTTGTAGGTCATGGTAGGGGTGTTAGAGGAGCATATAGTTCCAGCGGAGTTTAGAATTGTACATATGCTCTACCAGATTGACAAAAATTGGAGGCTTTACCTGATGTGGTTATTGGTCCATTGTCCATCTTCTCACATAATGTATATGCATTAATTGATCCAGGATCTACACTATCATATGTCACTCCATTGATTGCTGGAAAGTTTGAAAGAACACCAGAATTATTGGTTAAACCTTGGGCTGTCTACGCCAGTTGGCGAGTCTATTATAGCTAGAAGAGTCTATCATAATTGCATAGTAAATGTTTGTGATTGTAATACATTTGCTGACCTTTGAGCTAGAAATGATAGATTTTGATGTTATAATGGGTATGGATTGGTTGAATTCTTGTTATTCCATGGTAGTTTGTCAAGCTAAGAAGGTGTATTTTCATTTTCCAAAAGAGGCAGTCCTTGAATAGAGAGGTAATGTTGGGGCGCCAAGAGGTAAGTTTATTTATTATCTTAAGGCAAAGAAGATGATGTCCAATGGGTACATATTTCATCTAGTAAGAGTGAGAGATATAGATGCAGAGCCAATAGATCTTCAATTCATTCTCGTGGTAAATGAATTTCCTGATGTATTTATCAAAGAGCTTCCAGGTTTGCCTCCAGAATGAGAAATAGAGTTTGGTATTGATGTGATTCCAGGTACTCAACCTATCTCTATCCCTCCATATAGAATAGACCTGCCAGAATTATGAGAATTGAAGGAGCAATTAAAGGACTTGTTAGAAAAGGGATTTATAAGGCCTAGTATGTCCCTTGGGGAGCACCTTTATTTGTATGTAAGAAAGATGGATCATTGATGGAAGTTGAATAAGGTGACGATTAAAACAAATATCCTCTCTCTAGGATTGACGATTTGTTTGATAAGTTATAGGGTGCTAAGTATCTCTCAAAGATTGACTTAAGGTCAGGTTATCACCAAGTGAGGGTCAAAGAGAAAGATATACCCAATAAAGCTTTTCAAACACGGTATGGTCATTTTGAGTTTTTAGTTATGTCATTTGGGCTAACAAATGCACTAGCAACTTTTATGGATTTAATGAATATGGGTGTTCAAGCTGTTGTTGGATGTGTTTGTGATAGTATTCATAGATGATATCCTGGTCTATTCAAGATTAAAAGAGGACCATGCTAATCACTTCTAGTAGGTCTTACAAATTCTTCGTGATCGTAAGTTACATGCAAAGTTCTCTAAATGTGAGTTTTGGTTAAAATCTATGGCTTTCTTGGGTCATATTGTATTCGATGAAGGAATAAGGGTTGATGCTCAAAAGATAGAAGATGTAAAGAACTGGCCAAGACCTACAATACCTATAGAGGTTCATAGTTTCCTTGGGTTGGCAGGTTACTATAGAAGGTTTGTTGAAGGATTTTCTTCTATTTTTGCACCCTTAAAAAAGCTAACACACAAAGCAACCAAGTTCTAATGGAGTGATGAATGCGAAAGAAGCTTCCAAGAGCTGAAGAATAAGTTGACTTTTACACCTCTATTGGTACTTCCAGAAGGCACAGAAAGGTATGTAGTGTATTGTGATGCTTTAGGAGTGCACTTAGGATGTGTATTGATGAAGAATAAAAAAGTAATATCTTATGCTCAAGACAATTGCAGCCACATGAGAAAGATTATCCAACCCTTGATCTAGAGCTAGCAACAATTGTATTTTCTTCAAAGATATGGCACCACTACTTGTATGGGATTCATGTTGACAAATATACTGATCATGAGAGTTTACATTATATATTTAAGCAGAAGGATCTGAATCTGAGGTAGCAAAAATGGCTTGAGTTATTAAAATATTATGATGTTTATATCTTGTATCATCCGGGGAAAGCAAATATGGTTGTCACGACCCGATTTCTCGGTCATGATGGTACCTACAACCCCCGGTAGGTGAACCAATCCCCGTAGCCCAGAACAGTTAGTAATTGGCTACTATCTAACAACTAAGAGAACAAGACGAATAGAACAGATAAAAGGACTATAAATATATACATATGCGGAAACTAAACCAAACCCCAAGACCTGGTATCATAGTATAGAGCCTAAACTACATACATGGAGTGCAAATAATCCAAAACAATATATACAGATGTCTCTGAATGGTAATAGAGTACATGAAGCAAAAGATAAACTAAAGCTAAGCTCCGATCGCCAAGAGCTCACCCTCAGTCTGAAGTAGTCCCCAACAGATCTCCAAGCACGAATCACAGCGATCTAACGGCGATGGCCCACGCTAGGATCTGCACCCAAAGATGCAGGGGGTAGGGGTGAGCACCAAATGCGAAGCATAAGGTACCCAGTAGGTATCATAGGCCGACTGGGCACATATAAGATAAAAGCGTAGTAATAGACAGAATAGAAGCAAGCAGTCACAGAAATCAACGAAAGGTACACAGGAACTAGCCCAGAGGGAAATCAACAGAACCACACGTGAGGCTAGTAAGCAGAATACACACACCATAGGCACAGGTGAAAGTAAGAAACAACGCACCTGGGGTCCTTGCAACAACAGTGTACACAAAATAAGTTTACGAAATGGACGGTATACCGGTAACCTCAAGTGTAAGAAGAAGAGAGAAAGAGTAATGATAGGCATGCTCAGAGACATGAATCAAACTCAACTAATCATATCAATCTCAAA